>CM067547.1:33290338-33550258 GCA_034509755.1 Anisodus tanguticus
GTCTTTATTTTATAGAGTCGGTGCTATTAGTCCTATGAATGTTCGTGGTCTTTACTCCAAAGGTGGAATGATGTAATGCCATCCGAGATGGTCGTGGTCTTCATTCTATAGAATTAGGAGACATAATTCCAGTGAAGATGTTGCGGTCATCACTACAGTTGAATGATGTAACGCCAACCATGATGGTCGTGGTCTTCATTCTATAGAATTAGGTGATATAATTCTAGTGAAGGTGTTGCGGTCATCACTACAAAGTTGAATGATGTAATGCCAACCATGATGGTCGTGGTCTTCATTCTATAGAATAAGGTGATATAATTCTAGTCGAAGGTGTTGCGGTCATCACTACAGTTGAATGATGTAATGCCAACCATGATGGTTATGGTCATCATTCTATAGAGTCACATGATATAATAACCGCAAAGGTGCAATGAACTTCACTCCAGTGGTCAGATGTAATGTCGCCAAGATGGTCGTGGTCTACATAATATAGAGTTAGGTAATGTATTTCCGTGAAGGTGTTGCAATTTTCACTCCAATGGGATGATGTAATGCTTGCTAAGATGGTGGTGGTCTTCATTTTATTGAGTCGGAGGTGCTATAATTCTTATGAAGGTTATGTGCCTTCACTATAGTCGAATGACGTAATGCGAGCCAGGATGGTCGTGGTCTTCATTGTATAGAGTCGGGTGATATAATTACGGCGAAGGTGTGTGGTCTTTACTCCAGTTGAAAGATGTAATGCCAACCAAGATGGTTTTGGTCTTGATTCTATAGAGTCACGTCATATCATTCCAACGAAGATGTTGCAATATTTACTCATGTTGAATGATGTAATGTCACCTAAGATGGTCGTTATTTACATAATATAGAGTTAGGTAATGTAATTGTAGTGAAGGTGTTGCGTTCTTCATTCCATTGAATGATGTAATGCTTGCCAAGATGGTCTTGGTCTTTATTTTATAGAGTCAAGGTGCTATTATTCCTATGAATGTTCCGTGGTCTTTACTCCAGTGGAATGATGTAATGCCATCCGAGATGGTCGTGGTCTTCATTCTATAGAATTAGGAGAGATAATTCCAGTGAAGATGTTGCGGTCATCACTACAAAGTTGAATGATGTAACGCCAACTATGATGGTCGTGGTCTTCATTCTATAGAATTAGGTGATATAATTCTAGTGAAGGTGTTGCGGTCATCACTACATTTGAATGATGTAATTCCAACCATGATGGTCGTGGTCTTCATTCTATAGAATTAGGTGTAATGCCAACCATGATGGTTATGGTCATCAATCTATAGAGTCACATGATATAATAACGCAAAGGTGCAGTGATCTTCACTCAAGGTGGTCGGATGTAATGTCCGCAAGAGGGTCGTGGTCTTCATAATATAGAGTTAGGTAATGTATTTCTGTGAAGGTGTTGCAATCTTCACTCCAATGGGATGATGTAATGCTTGCCAAGATGGTGGTGGTCTTCATTTTATTGTGTCAGGTGCTATAATTCCTATGAAGGTTATGTGGTCTTCACTATAGTCGAATGACGTAATGCGAGCCAGGATGGTCGTGGTCTTCATTGTATAGAGTCAGGTGATATAATTACATCGAAGGTGTGTAGTCTTTACTCCAGTTGAATGATATAATGCCAACCAAGATGGTTTTGGTCTTCATTCTATAGAGTCATGTCATATCATTCCAACGAAGGTGTTACAATATTTACTCCTGTTGAATGATGTAATGTCAGCCAAGATGGGCGTTGTTTTCATAATATAGAGTTAGGTAATGTAAATTGTAGTGAAGGTGTTGCGATCTTCATTTCAATTGAATGATGTAATGCTTGCCAAGATGGTGCTGGTCTTTATTTTATAGAGTCAGGTGCTATTAGTCCTATGAATGTTCTGTGGTCTTTACTCCAGTGGAATGATGTAATGCCATCCGAGATGGTCGTGGTCTTCATTCTATAGAATTTGGAGACATAATTCCAGTGATGATGTTGCGGTCATCACTACAGTTGAATGATGTAACGCCAACCATGATGGTCGTGGTCTTCATTCTATAGAATTAGGTGATATAATTCTAGTGAAGGTGTTGCGGTCATCACTACATTTGAATGATGTAATTCCAACCATGATGGTCGTGGTCTTCATTCTATAGAATTAGGTGTAATGCCAACCATGATGGTTATGGTCATCATTCTATAGAGTCACATGATATAATAACCGCAAAGGTGCAAAGTGATCTTCACTCTAGTGGTCGATGTAATGTCTACCAAGAGGGCCGTGGTCTTCATAATATAGAGTTAGGTAATATATTTCGTGAAGGTGTTGCGATCTTCATTCCAATTGAATGATGTAATGCCATCCGAGATGGTCGTGGTCTTCATTCTATAGAATTAGGAGACATAATTCTAGTGAAGATGTTGCGGTCATCACTACAGTTGAATGATGTAATGCCAACCATGATGGTCGTGGTCTTCATTCTATAGAATTAGGTGATATAATTCTAGTGAAGGTGTTGCGGTCATCACTATAGTTGAATGATGTAATGCCAACCAAGATGGTTTTGGTCCGCATTCTATAGAGTCACGTCATTTCGTTCCAACGAAGGTGTTGCAATATTTACTCCTCGTTGAATGATGTAATGTCGCCAAGATGGTCGTTGTTTTCATAATATAGAGTTAGGTAATTTAATTGTAGTGAAGGTGTTGCGATCTTCATTCCAATTGAATGATGTAATGCTTGCCAAGATGGTGCCTTGGTCTTTATTTTATAGAGTCTTTAAAAGGTGCTATTAGGCCTATTAATGTTCTGTGGTCTTTACTCCAGTGGAATGATGTAATGCCATCCGAGATGGTCGTGGTCTTCATTCTATAGAATTAGGAGACATAATTCCAGTGAAGATGTTGCGGTCATCACTACAGTTGAATGATGTAACGCCACCCATGATGGTCGTGGTCTTCATTCTATAGAATTAGGTGATACAATTCTAGTGAAGGTGTTGCGGTCATCACTACAATTGAATGATGTAATGCCAACCATGATGGTCGTGGTCTTCATTCTATAGAATTAGGTGACATAATTCTACTGAAGGTGTTGCGGTTATCACTATAGTTGAATGATGTAATGCCAACCATGATGGTTATGGTCATCATTCTATATAGTCACATGATATAATAACCGCAAAGGTGCAAGTGATCTTCACTCCATTGGTCGATGTAATGTCTCGCCAAGATGGTCGTGGTCTTCATAATATAGAGTTAGGTAATGTATTTCTGTGAAGGTGTTGCAATCTTCACTCCAATGGGATGATGTAATGCTTGCCAAGATGGTGGTGGTCTTCATTTTATTGAGTCAGGTGATATAATTCCTATGAAGGTTATGCGGTCTTCACTATAGTCGAATGACGTAATGCGAGCCAGGATGGTCGTGGTCTTCATTGTATAGAGTCAGGTGATATAATTACAGCGAAGGTGTGTGGTCTTTACTCCAGTTGAATGATATAATGCCAACCAAGATGGTTTTGGTCTTCATTCTATAGAGTCACGTCATATCATTCCAACGAAGGTGTTGCAATATTTACTCCTGTTGAATGATGTAATGTCAGCCAAGATGGGCGTTGTTTTCATAATATAGAGTTAGGTAATGTAAATTGTAGTGAAGGTGTTGCGATCTTCATTTCAATTGAATGATGTAATGCTTGCCAAGATGGTGCTGGTCTTTATTTTATAGAGTCAGGTGCTATTAGTCCTATGATTGTTCTGTGGTCTTTACTCCAGTGGAATGATGTAATGCCATCCGAGATGGTCGTGGTCTTCATTCTATAGAATTAGGAGACATAATTCCAAAGTGATGATGTTGCGGTCATCACTACAGTTGAATGATGTAACGCCAACCATGATGGTCGTGGTCTTCATTCTATAGAATTAGGTGATATAATTCTAGTGAAGGTGTTGCGGTCATCACTACATTTGAATGATGTAATTCCAACCATGATGGTCGTGGTCTTCATTCTATAGAATTAGGTGTAATGCCAACCATGATGGTTATGGTCATCATTCTATAGAGTCACATGATATAATAACCGCAAAGGTGCAAAGTGATCTTCACTCTAGTGGTCGATGTAATGTCTACCAAGAGGGCCGTGGTCTTCATAATATAGAGTTAGGTAATGTATTTCCTGTGAAGGTGTTGCAATCTTCACTCCAATGGGATGATGTAATGCCATCCGAGATGGTCGTGGTCTTCATTCTATAGAATTAGGAGACATAATTCTAGTGAAGATGTTGCGGTCATCACTACAGTTGAATGATGTAACGCCAACCATGATGGTCGTGGTCTTCATTCTATTGAATTAGGTGATATAATTCTAGTGAAGGTGTTGCGGTCATCACTACAGTTGAATGATGTAATGCCAACCAAGATGGTTTTGGTCTGCATTCTATAGAGTCACGTCATTTCGTTCCAACGAAGGTGTTGCAATATTTACTCCTGTTAAATGATGTAATGTCAGCCAAGATGGTCGTTGTTTTCATAATATAGAGTTAGGTAATTTAATTGTAGTGAAGGTGTTGCGATCTTCATTCCAATTGAATGATGTAATGCTTGCCAAGATGGTGCTGGTCTTTATTTTATAGAGTCAGGTGCTATTAGTCCTATGAATGTTCTTGTGGTCTTTACTCCAGTGGAATGATGTAATGCCATCCGAGATGGTCGTGGTCTTCATTCTATAGAATTAGGAGACATAATTCCAGTGAAGATGTTGCGGTCATCACTACAGTTGAATGATGTAACGCCACCCATGATGGTCGTGGTCTTCATTCTATAGAATTAGGTGATACAATTCTAGTGAAGGTGTTGCGGTCATCACTACAATTGAATGATGTAATGCCAACCATGATGGTCGTGGTCTTCATTCTATAGAATTAGGTGACATAATTCTACTGAAGGTGTTGCGGTTATCACTATAGTTGAATGATGTAATGCCAACCATGATGGTTATGGTCATCATTCTATAGAGTCACATGATATAATAACCGCAAAGGTGCAAGTGATCTTCACTCCATTGGTCGATGTAATGTCCGCCAAGATGGTCGTGGTCTTCATAATATAGAGTTAGGTAATGTATTTCTGTGAAGGTGTTGCATTCTTCACTCCAATGGGATGATGTAATGCTTGCCAAGATGGTGGTGGTCTTCATTTTATTGTGTCGGTGCTATAATTCCTATGAAGGTTATGTGGTCTTCACTATAGTCGAATGACGTAATGCGAGCCAGGATGGTCGTGGTCTTCATTGTATAGAGTCAGGTGATATAATTACATCGAAGGTGTGTGGTCTTTACTCCAGTTGAATGATATAATGCCAACCAAGATGGTTTTCGTCTTCATTTTATAGAGTCACGTCATATCATTCCAACGAAGGTGTTGCAATATTTACTCCTGTTGAATGATGTAATGTCAGCCAAGATGGTCGTTGTTTTCATAATATAGAGTTAGGTAATGTAAATTGTAGTGAAGGTGTTGCGATCTTCATTTCAATTGAATGATGTAATGCTTGCCAAGATGGTGTGGTCTTTATTTTATAGAGTCGGTGCTATTAGTCCTATGAATGTTCTCGTGGTCTTTACTCCGGTGGAATGATGTAATGCCATCCGAGATGGTCGTGGTCTTCATTCTATAGAATTAGGAGACATAATTCCGGTGAAGATGTTGCGGTCATCACTACGGTTGAATGATGTAACGCCACCCATGATGGTCGTGGTCTTCATTCTATAGAATTAGGTGATACAATTCTAGTGAAGGTGTTGCGGTCATCACTACAATTGAATGATGTAATGCCAACCATGATGGTCGTGGTCTTCATTCTATAGAATTAGGTGACATAATTCTACTGAAGGTGTTGCGGTTATCACTATAGTTGAATGATGTAATGCCAACCATGATGGTTATGGTCATCATTCTATAGAGTCACATGATATAATAACCGCAAAGGTGCAATGATCTTCACTCCAGTGGTCAGATGTAATGTTTGCCAAGAGGGTCGTGGTCTTCATAATATAGAGTTAGGGAATGTATTTCCTGTGAAGGTGTTGCAATCTTCACTCCAATGGGATGATGTAATGCCATCCGAGATGGTCGTGGTCTTCATTCTATAGAATTAGGAGACATAATTCTAGTGAAGATGTTGCGGTCATCACCACAGTTGAATGATGTAACGCCAACCATGATGGTCGTGGTCTTCATTCTATAGAATTAGGTGATATAATTCTAGTGAAGGTGTTGCGGTCATCACTACAGTTGAATGATGTAATGCCAACCAAGATGGTTTTGGTGTGCATTCTATAGAGTCACGTCATTTCGTTCCAACGAAGGTGTTGCAATATTTACTCCTGTTGAATGATGTAATGTCAGCCAAGATGGTAGTTGTTTTCATAATATAGAGTTAGGTAATTTAATTGTAGTGAAGGTGTTGCGATCTTCATTCCAATTGAATGATGTAATGCTTGCCAAGATGGTGCTTGGTCTTTATTTTATAGAGTCAGGTGCTATTAGTCCTTGAATGTTCTGTGGTCTTTACTCCAGTGGAATGATGTAATGCCATCCGAGATGGTCGTGGTCTTCATTCTATAGAATTAGGAGACATAATTCCAAAGTGAAGATGTTGCGGTCATCACTACAAAGTGGAATGATGTAACGCCAACCATGATGGTCGTGGTCTTCATTCTATAGAATTAGGTGATATAATTCTACCGAAGGTGTTGCGGTCAACACTACGGTTGAATGATGTAATGCCAACCATGATGGTTATGGTCATCATTCTATAGAGTCACATGATATAATAACCGCAAAGGTGCAATGAACTTCACTCCAAAGTGGTCGATGTAATGTACGCCAAGATGGTCGTGGTCTTCATAATATAGAGTTAGGGAATGTATTTCCGTGAAGGTGTTGCAATCTTCACTCCAATGGGATGATGTAATGCTTGATAAGATAGTGGTGGTCTTCATTTTATTGACTCGGGTGCTATAATTCCTATGAAGGTTATGTGTCTTCACTATAGTCGAATGACGTAATGCGAGCCGGGATGGTCGTGGTCTTCATTGTATAGAGTCGGGTGATATAAATACAGCGAAGGTGTGTGGTCTTTACTCCAGTTGAAAGATGTAATGCCAACCAAGATGGTTTTGGTCTTGATTCTATAGAGTCACGTCATATCATTCCAACGAAGATGTTGCAATATTTACTCCTGTTGAATGATGTAATGTCGCTAAGATGGTCGTTGTTTTCATTATATAGAGTTAGGTAATGTAATTGTAGTGAAGGTGTTGCGTTCTTCATTCCGGTTGAATGATGTAATGCTTGCCAAGATGGTGCTTGGTCTTTATTTTATAGAGTCGGGTGCTATTATTCCTATGAATGTTCTGTGGTCTTTACTCCGGTGGAATGATGTAATGCCATCCGAGATGGTCGTGGTCTTCATTCTATAGAATTAGGAGACATAATTCCAAGTGAAGATGTTGCGGTCATCACTATAGTTGAATGATGTAACGCCAACCATGATAGTCGTGGTCTTCATTCTATAGAATTAGGTGATATAATTCTAGTGAAGGTGTTGCGGTCATCACTACATTTGAATGATGTAATTCCAACCATGATGGTCGTGGTCTTCATTCTATAGAATTAGGTGATATAATTCTATCGAAGGTGTTGCGGTCATCACTACGGTTGAATGATGTAATGCCAACCATGATGGTTATGGTCATCATTCTATAGAGTCACATGATATAATAACCGCAAAGGTGCGGTGATCTTCACTCCGGTGGTCGATGTAATGTCGCCAAGAGGGTCGTGGTCTTCATAATATTGAGTTAGGGAATGTATTTCCTGTGAAGGTGTTGCAATCTTCACTCCAATGGGATGATGTAATGCCATCCGAGATGGTCGTGGTCTTCATTCTATAGAATTAGGAGACATAATTCTAGTGAAGATGTTGCGGTCATCACCACAAGTTGAATGATGTAACGCCAACCATGATGGTCGTGGTCTTCATTCTATAGAATTAGGTGATATAATTCTAGTGAAGGTGTTGCGGTCATCACTACAGTTGAATGATGTAATGCCAACCAAGATGGTTTTGGTGTGCATTCTATAGAGTCACGTCATTTCGTTCCAACGAAGGTGTTGCAATATTTACTCTGTTGAATGATGTAATGTCAGCCAAGATGGTCGTTGTTTTCATAATATAGAGTTAGGTAATTTAATTGTAGTGAAGGTGTTGCGATCTTCATTCCAATTGAATGATGTAATGCTTGCCAAGATGGTGCTGGTCTTTATTTTATAGAGTCAGGTGCTATTAGTCCTATGAATGTTCTGTGGTCTTTACTCCAGTGGAATGATGTAATGCCATCCGAGATGGTCGTGGTCTTCATTCTATAGAATTAGGAGACATAATTCCAGTGAAGATGTTGCGGTCATCACTACAGTGGAATGATGTAACGCCAACCATGATGGTCGTGGTCTTCATTCTATAGAATTAGGTGATATAATTCTAGTGAAGGTGTTGCGGTGATCACTACAGTTGAATGATGTAAGCAACCAAGATGGTTTTGGTGTTCATTCTATAGAGTCACGTCATATCGTTCCAACGAAGGTGTTGCAATATTTACTCCTGTTGAATGATGTAATGTCAGCCAAGATGATTATTTTCATAATATAGAGTTAGGTAATGTAATTGTAGTGAAGGTGTTGCGATCTTCATTCCAATTGAATGATGTAATGCTTGCCAAGATGGTGCTGGTCTTTATTTTATAGAGTCAGGTGCTATTATTCCTATGAATGTTCTGTGGTCCTTACTCCTGTGGAATGATGTAATGCCATCCGAGATGGTCGTGGTCTTCATTCTATAGAATTATGAGACATAATTCCAGTGAAGATGTTGCGGTCATCACTACAGTTGAATGATGTAACGCCAACCATGATGGTCGTGGTCTTCATTCTATAGAATTAGGTGATATAATTCTAGTGAAGGTGTTGCGGTCATCACTACAGTTGAATAATGTAATGACAACCATGATGATTATGGTCATCATTCTATAGAGTCACATGATATAATACCCGCAAAGGTGCAGTGATCTTCACACCGGTGGTCAGATGTAATGTCTGCCAAGATGGTCGTGGTCTTCATAATATAGAGTTAGGTAATGTATTTCCTGTGAAGGTGTTGCAATCTTCACTCCAATGGGATGATGTAATGCTTGCCAAGATGGTGGTGGTCTTCATTTTATTGAGTCAGGTGCTATAATTCCTATGAAGGTTATGTGGTCTTCACTATAGTCGAATGACGTAATGCGAGCCAGGATGGTCGTGGTCTTCATTGTATAGAGTCAGGTGATATAAATACAGCGAAGGTGTGTGGTCTTTACTCCAGTTGAATGATGTAATGCCAACCAAGATGGTTTTGGTCTTCATTCTATAGAGTCACGTCATATCATTCCAACGAAGGTGTTGCAATATTTACTCCTGTTGAATGATGTAATGTCAGCCAAGATGGTCGTTGTTTTCATAATATAGAGTTAGGTAATGTAATTGTAGTGAAGGTGTTGCGATCTTCATTTCAATTGAATGATGTAACGCTTGCCAAGATGGTGCTGGTCTTTATTTTATAGAGTCAGGTGCTATTAGTCCTATGAATGTTCCGTGGTCTTTACTCTAGTGGAATGATGTAATGCCATCCGAGATGGTCGTGGTCTTCATTCTATAGAATTAGGAGACATAATTCCAGTGAAGATGTTGCGGTCATCACTACAGTTGAATGATGTAACGCCAACCATGATGGTCGTGGTCTTCATTCTATAGAATTAGGTGATATAATTCTAGTGAAGGTGTTGCGGTCATCACCACAGTTGAATGATGTAATGCCAACCATGATGGTCGTGGTCTTCATTCTATAGAATTAGGTGATATAATTCTATCGAAGGTGTTGCGGTCATCACTACGGTTGAATGATGTAATGCCAACCATGATGGTTATGGTCATCATTCTATAGAGTCACATGATATAATAACCGCAAAGGTGCAATGAACTTCACTCCGGTGGTCGGATGTAATGTACGCCAAGATGGTCGTGGTCTTCATAATATAGAGTTAGGGAATGTATTTCCTGTGAAGGTGTTGCAATCTTCACTCCAATGGGATGATGTAATGCTTGATAAGATAGTGGTGGTCTTCATTTTATTGACTCAGGTGCTATAATTCCTATGAAGGTTATGTGTCTTCACTATAGTCGAATGACGTAATGCGAGCCAGGATGGTCGTGGTCTTCATTGTATAGAGTCAGGTGATATAAATACAGCGAAGGTGTGTGGTCTTTACTCCAGTTGAAAGATGTAATGCCAACCAAGATGGTTTTGGTCTTGATTCTATAGAGTCACGTCATATCATTCCAACGAAGATGTTGCAATATTTACTCCTGTTGAATGATGTAATGTCAGCTAAGATGGTCGTTGTTTTCATTATATAGAGTTAGGTAATGTAATTGTAGTGAAGGTGTTGCGTTCTTCATTCCAGTTGAATGATGTAATGCTTGCCAAGATGGTGCTGGTCTTTATTTTATAGAGTCAGGTGCTATTATTCCTATGAATGTTCTGTGGTCTTTACTCCAGTGGAATGATGTAATGCCATCCGAGATGGTCGTGGTCTTCATTCTATAGAATTAGGAGACATAATTCCAGTGAAGATGTTGCGGTCATCACTATAGTTGAATGATGTAACGCCAACCATGATGGTCGTGGTCTTCATTCTATAGAATTAGGTGATATAATTCTAGTGAAGGTGTTGCGGTCATCACTACATTTGAATGATGTAATTCCAACCATGATGGTCGTGGTCTTCATTCTATAGAATTAGGTGATATAATTCTACCGAAGGTGTTGCGGTCATCACTACGGTTGAATGATGTAATGCCAACCATGATGGTTATGGTCATCATTCTATAGAGTCACATGATATAATAACCGCAAAGGTGCAGTGATCTTCACTCCAGTGGTCAGATGTAATGTCTGCCAAGAGGGTCGTGGTCTTCATAATATTGAGTTAGGTAATGTATTTCTGTGAAGGTGTTGCAATCTTCACTCCAATGGGATGATGTAATGCCATCCGAGATGGTCGTGGTCTTCATTCTATAGAATTAGGAGACATAATTCTAGTGAAGATGTTGCGGTCATCACTACAGTTGAATGATGTAACGCCAACCATGATGGTCGTGGTCTTCATTCTATAGAATTAGGTGATATAATTCTAGTGAAGGTGTTGCGGTCATCACTACAGTTGAATGATGTAATGCCAACCAAGATGGTTTTAGTCTGCATTCTATAGAGTCACGTCATTTCGTTCCAACGAAGGTGTTGCAATATTTACTCCTGTTGAATGATGTAATGTCAGCGAAGATGGTCGTTGTTTTCATAATATAGAGTTAGGTAATTTAATTGTAGTGAAGGTGTTGCGATCTTCATTCCAATTGAATGATGTAATGCTTGCCAAGATGGTCTTTGGTCTTTATTTTATAGAGTCGGTGCTATTAGTCCTATGAATGTTCGTGGTCTTTACTCCGGTGGAATGATGTAATGCCATCCGAGATGGTCGTGGTCTTCATTCTATAGAATTAGGAGACATAATTCCGGTGAAGATGTTGCGGTCATCACTACAAAGTGGAATGATGTAACGCCAACCATGATGGTCGTGGTCTTCATTCTATAGAATTAGGTGATATAATTCTAGTGAAGGTGTTGCGGTCATCACCACGAGTTGAATGATGTAATGCCAACCATGATGGTCGTGGTCTTCATTCTATAGAATTAGGTGATATAATTCTACTGAAGGTGTTGCGGTCATCACTACAGTTGAATGATGTAATGCCAACCATGATGGTTATGGTCATCATTCTATAGAGTCACATGATATAATAACCGCAAAGGTGCAATGAACTTCACTCCGGTGGTCGGATGTAATGCGCCAAGATGGTCGTGGTCTTCATAATATAGAGTTAGGGAATGTATTTCCTGTGAAGGTGTTGCAATCTTCACTCCAATGGGATGATGTAATGCTTGATAAGATAGTGGTGGTCTTCATTTTATTGACTCAGGTGCTATAATTCCTATGAAGGTTATGTGTCTTCACTATAGTCGAATGACGTAATGCGAGCCAGGATGGTCGTGGTCTTCATTGTATAGAGTCGGGTGATATAAATACAGCGAAGGTGTGTGGTCTTTACTCCGGTTGAAAGATGTAATGCCAACCAAGATGGTTTTGGTCTTGATTCTATAGAGTCACGTCATATCATTCCAACGAAGATGTTGCAATATTTACTCTGTTGAATGATGTAATGTCGGCTAAGATGGTCGTTGTTTTCATTATATAGAGTTAGGTAATGTAATTGTAGTGAAGGTGTTGCGTTCTTCATTCCGGTTGAATGATGTAATGCTTGCCAAGATGGTGCTTGGTCTTTATTTTATAGAGTCGGTGCTATTATTCCTATGAATGTTCTCGTGGTCTTTACTCAAAGTGGAATGATGTAATGCCATCCGAGATGGTCGTGGTCTTCATTCTATAGAATTAGGAGACATAATTCCGGTGAAGATGTTGCGGTCATCACTATAGTTGAATGATGTAACGCCAACCATGATGGTCGTGGTCTTCATTCTATAGAATTAGGTGATATAATTCTAGTGAAGGTGTTGCGGTCATCACTACATTTGAATGATGTAATTCCAACCATGATGGTCGTGGTCTTCATTCTATAGAATTAGGTGATATAATTCTACCGAAGGTGTTGCGGTCATCACTACGGTTGAATGATGTAATGCCAACCATGATGGTTATGGTCATCATTCTATAGAGTCACATGATATAATAACCGCAAAGGTGCGGTGATCTTCACTCCAGTGGTCAGATGTAATGTCTGCCAAGAGGGTCGTGGTCTTCATAATATTGAGTTAGGTAATGTATTTCCTGTGAAGGTGTTGCAATCTTCACTCCAATGGGATGATGTAATGCCATCCGAGATGGTCGTGGTCTTCATTCTATAGAATTAGGAGACATAATTCTAGTGAAGATGTTGCGGTCATCACTACTAGTTGAATGATGTAACGCCAACCATGATGGTCGTGGTCTTCATTCTATAGAATTAGGTGATATAATTCTAGTGAAGGTGTTGCGGTCATCACTACAGTTGAATGATGTAATGCCAACCAAGATGGTTTTAGTCTGCATTCTATAGAGTCACGTCATTTCGTTCCAACGAAGGTGTTGCAATATTTACTCCTGTTGAATGATGTAATGTCAGCGAAGATGGTCGTTGTTTTCATAATATAGAGTTAGGTAATTTAATTGTAGTGAAGGTGTTGCGATCTTCATTCCAATTGAATGATGTAATGCTTGCCAAGATGGTGCTGGTCTTTATTTTATAGAGTCAGGTGCTATTAGTCCTATGAATGTTCTGTGGTCTTTACTCCAGTGGAATGATGTAATGCCATCCGAGATGGTCGTGGTCTTTATTCTATAGAATTAGGAGACATAATTCCAGTGAAGATGTTGCGGTCATCACTATAGTTGAATGATGTAACGCCAACCATGATGGTCGTGGTCTTCATTCTATAGAATTAGGTGATATAATTCTAGTGAAGGTGTTGCGGTCATCACTACAGTTGAATGATGTAATGCCAACCATGATGGTTATGGTCATCATTCTATAGTGTCACATGATATAATAACCGCAAAGGTGCAGTGATCTTCACTCCAGTGGTCAGATGTAATGTCTGCCAAGAGGGTCGTGGTCTTCATAATATAGAGTTAGGTAATGTATTTCCTGTGAAGGTGTTGCAATCTTCACTCCAATGGGATGATGTAATGCCATCCGAGATGGTCGTGGTCTTCATTCTATAGAATTAGGAGACATAATTCTAGTAAAGATGTTGCGGTCATCACTACAGTTGAATGATGTAAGGCCAACCATGATGGTCGTGGTCTTCATTCTATAGAATTAGGTGATATAATTCTAGTGAAGGTGTTGCGGTCATCACTACGGTTGAATGATGTAATGCCAACCAAGATGGTTTTGGTACGCATTCTATAGAGTCACGTCATTTCGTTCCAACGAAGGTGTTGCAATATTTACTCCTGTTGAATGATGTAATGTCGGCCAAGATGGTCGTTGTTTTCATAATATAGAGTTAGGTAATTTAATTGTAGTGAAGGTGTTGCGATCTTCATTCCAATTGAATGATGTAATGCTTGCCAAGATGGTGCTTGGTGTTTATTTTATAGAGTCGGTGCTATTAGTCCTATGAATGTTCTGTGGTCTTTACTCCAGTGGAATGATGTAATGCCATCCGAGATGGTCGTGGTCTTCATTCTATAGAATTAGGAGACATAATTCCAGTGAAGTTGTTGCGGTCATCACTACAGTTGAATGATGTAACGCCAACCATGATGGTCGTGGTCTTCATTCTATAGAATTAGGTGATATAATTCTAGTGAAGGTGTTGCGGTGATCACTACAGTTGAATGATGTAATGCAACCAAGATGGTTTTGGTGTTCATTCTATAGAGTCACGTCATATCGTTCCAACGAAGGTGTTGCAATATTTACTCCTGTTGAATGATGTAATGTCAGCCAAGATGATTGTTTTCATAATATAGAGTTAGGTAATGTAATTGTAGTGAAGGTGTTGCGATCTTCATTCCAATTGAATGATGTAATGCTTCCAAGATGGTGCTGGTCTTTATTTTATAGAGTCAGGTGCTATTATTCCTATGAATGTTCTGTGGTCTTTACTCCTGTGGAATGATGTAATGCCATCCGAGATGGTCGTGGTCTTCATTCTATAGAATTATGAGACATAATTCCGGTGAAGATGTTGCGGTCATCACTACGGTTGAATGATGTAACGCCAACCATGATGGTCGTGGTCTTCATTCTATAGAATTAGGTGATATAATTCTAGTGAAGGTGTTGCGGTCATCACTACGGTTGAATGATGTAATGCCAACCATGATGGTCGTGGTCTTCATTGTATAGAATTAGGTGATATAATTCTACTGAAGGTGTTGCGGTCATCACTACAGTTGAATGATGTAATGACAACCATGATGATTATGGTCATCATTCTATAGAGTCACATGATATAATAACCGCAAAGGTGCAGTGAACTTCACTCCAGTGGTCAGATGTAATGTCTGCCAAGATGGTCGTGGTCTTCATAATATAGAGTTAGGTAATGTATTTCCTGTGAAGGTGTTGCAATCTTCACTCCAATGGGATGATGTAATGCTTGCCAAGATGGTGGTGGTCTTCATTTTATTGAGTCAGGTGCTATAATTCCTATGAAGGGTATGTGGTCTTCACTATAGTCGAATGACGTAACGCGAGCCGGGATGGTCGTGGTCTTCATTGTATAGAGTCAGGTGATATAATTACAGCGAAGGTGTGTGGTCTTTACTCCAGTTGAATGATGTAATGCCAACTAAGATGGTTTTGGTCTTCATTCTATAGAGTCACGTCATATCATTCCAACGAAGGTGTTGCAATATTTACTCCTGTTGAATGATGTAATGTCAGCCATGATGGTCGTTGTTTTCATAATATAGAGTTAGGTAATGTAATTGTAGTGAAGGTGTTGTGATCTTCATTTCAATTGAATGATGTAATGCTTGCCAAGATGGTGCTGGTCTTTATTTTATAGAGTCAGGTGCTATTAGTCCTATGAATGTTCCGTGGTCTTTACTCCAGTGGAATGATGTAATGCCATCCGAGATGGTCGTGGTCTTCATTCTATAGAATTAGGAGACATAATTCCAGTGAAGATGTTGCGGTCATCACTACAGTTGAATGATGTAACGCCAACCATGATGGTCGTGGTCTTCATTCTATAGAATTAGGTGATATAATTCTAGTGAAGGTGTTGCGGTCATCACCACAGTTGAATGATGTAATTCCAACCATGATGGTCGTGGTCTTCATTCTATAGAATTAGGTGATATAATTCTACTGAAGGTGTTGCGGTCATCACTACAGTTGAATGATGTAATGCCAACCATGATGGTTATGGTCATCATTCTATAGAGTCACATGATATAATAACCGCAAAGGTGCAGTGTACTTCACTCCAGTGGTCAGATGTAATGTCTGCCAAGATGGTCATGGTCATCATAATATAGAGTTAGGGAATATATTTCCTGTGAAGGTGTTGCAATCTTCACTCCAATGGGATGATGTAATGCTTGATAAGATGGTGGTGGTCTTCATTTTATTGACTCAGGTGCTATAATTCCTATGAAGGTTATGTGTCTTCACTATAGTCGAATGACGTAATGCGAGCCAGGATGGTCGTGGTCTTCATTGTATAGAGTCAGGTGATATAATTACAGCGAAGGTGTGTGGTCTTTACTCCGGTTGAAAGATGTAATGCCAACCAAGATGGTTTTGGTCTTGATTCTATAGAGTCACGTCATATCATTCCAACGAAGATGTTGCAATATTTACTCGTTGAATGATGTAATGTCGGCCTAAGATGGTCGTTGTTTTCATAATATAGAGTTAGGTAATGTAATTGTAGTGAAGGTGTTGCGTTCTTCATTCCAGTTGAATGATGTAATGCTTGCCAAGATGGTGCTGGTCTTTATTTTATAGAGTCAGGTGCTTTTATTCCTATGAATGTTCTGTGGTCTTTGCTCCAGTGGAATGATGTAATGCCATCCGAGATGGTCGTGGTCTTCATTCTATAGAATTAGGAGACATAATTCCAGTGAAGATGTTGCGGTCATCACTATAGTTGAATGATGTAACGCCAACCATGATGGTCGTGGTCTTCATTCTATAGAATTAGGTGATATAATTCTAGTGAAGGTGTTGCGGTCATCACTACATTTGAATGATGTAATTCCAACCATGATGGTCGTGGTCTTCATTCTATAGAATTAGGTGATATAATTCTACTGAAGGTGTTGCGGTCATCACTACAGTTGAATGATGTAATGCCAACCATGATGGTTATGGTCATCATTCTATAGAGTCACATGATATAATAACCGCAAAGGTGCAGTGTACTTCACTCCAGTGGTCAGATGTAATGTCTGCCAAGATGGTCATGGTCTTCATAATATAGAGTTAGGGAATATATTTCGTGTGAAGGTGTTGCAATCTTCACTCCAATGGGATGATGTAATGCTTGATAAGATGGTGGTGGTCTTCATTTTATTGACTCAGGTGCTATAATTCCTATGAAGGTTATGTGTCTTCACTATAGTCGAATGACGTAATGCGAGCCAGGATGGTCGTGGTCTTCATTGTATAGAGTCAGGTGATATAATTACAGCGAAGGTGTGTGGTCTTTACTCCAGTTGAAAGATGTAATGCCAACCAAGATGGTTTTGGTCTTGATTCTATAGAGTCACGTCATATCATTCCAACGAAGATGTTGCAATATTTACTCCTGTTGAATGATGTAATGTCAGCTAAGATGGTCGTTGTTTTCATAATATAGAGTTAGGTAATGTAATTGTAGTGAAGGTGTTGCGTTCTTCATTCCAGTTGAATGATGTAATGCTTGCCAAGATGGTGCTGGTCTTTATTTTATAGAGTCAGGTGCTTTTATTCCTATGAATGTTCTGTGGTCTTTGCTCCAGTGGAATGATGTAATGCCATCTGAGATGGTCGTGGTGTTCATTCTATAGAATTAGGAGACATAATTCCAATGAAGATGTTGCGGTCATCACTACAGTTGAATGATGTAATGCCAACCATGATGGTCGTGGTCTTCATTCTATAGAATTAGGTGATATAATTCTAGAGAAGGTGTTGCGGTCATCACTACAGTTGAATGATGTAATGCTAACCATGATGATGGTTATGGTCTTCATTCTATAGAATTAGGTGATATAATTCAAGTAAAGGTGCAGTGATCTTCACTCCAGTGGTCAGATGTAATGTCTGCAAAGATGGTCGTGGTGTTCATAATATAGAGTTAGGTAATGTATTTCCAATGAATGTGTTGCAATCTTCACTCCAGTTGAATGATGTAATGCTTGCCAAGATGGTGGTGGTCTTCATTTTATTGAGTCAGGTGCTATACTTCCTATGAAGGTTCGTGGTCTTCACTATAGTCGAATGACGTAATGCGAGCCGAATGGTCGTGGTCTTCATTGAATAGAGTCGGAGAATTAATTACGGCTAAGGTGTGTGGACTTTACTCCGGTTGAATGATGTAATGCCAACCAAGATGGTCTTGGTCTTCATTCGTAGAGTCACGTCATATCATTCCGGCGAAGGTGTTGCAATATTTACTCCCGGTTGAATGATGTAATGCAAGCCAAGATGGTCTTGGTTTTCATAATATAGAATTAGGTAATCTAATTCGAGTGAAGGTGTTGCGATGTTCATTCCAATTGAATGATGTAATGCTTGCCAAGATGGTGGTGGTCTTCATTTTATAGAGTCAAAAAGGTGCTATGCTTCTTATGAATGTCTCGTGGTCTTTACTCCAATCGAATGATGTAATGCCATCCGAGATGGTCGTGGTCTTCATTCTATAGAATTAGGAGATATAATTCCAAAGTGAAGATGGTGCGGTCATCACTACGGTTGAATGATGTAATGCCAACCATGATGGTCGTGGTCTTCATTCTATAGAATTAGGTGATATAATTCTAGTGATGGTGTTGCGGTCATCACTACGGTTGAATGATGTAATGCCAACCCTGATGGTTATGGTCTTCATTCTATAGAGTCACATGATATAATAACCGCGAAGGTGCAGTGATCTTCACTCAAGTGGTCGATGTAATGTCGCCAAGATGGTCGTGGTCTTTATAGTATAGACTTAGGTAATGTATTTCCGGTGAAGGTGTTGCAATCTTCACTCCAATTGAATGATGTAATGCTTGCCAAGATGGTGGTGGTCTTCATTTTATTGAGTCAGGTGCTATACTTCTTATGAAGGTTAAGTGGTCTTCACTATAGTCGAATGACGTAATGCGAGCCAGGATGGTCGTGGTCTTCATTGAAAAGAGTAAGGTGATATAATTACAGCGAAGGTGTGCGGTCTTTACTTCAGTTGAATGATGTAATGCCAACCAAGATGGTCTTGGTCTTCATTCTATAGAGTCACGTCATATCATTCCAACGAAGGTGTTGCAATATTTACTCTGTTGAATGATGTAATGTCGACCAAGATGGTCGTTGTTTTCATAATATAGAGTTAGGTAATGTAATTGTAGTGAAGGTGTTGCGATGTTTATTCCAATTGAATGATGTAATGCTTGCCAAGATGGTGGTGGTCTTCATTTTATAGAGTCGGTGCTATGATTCCTATGAATGTTACGTGGTCTTTACTCCGGTGGAATGATGTAATGCCATCCGAGATGGTCGTGGTCTTCATTCTATAGAATTAGGAGACATAATTCTTATGAAGATGTTGCGGTCATCACTACAGTTGAATGATGTAATGCCAACCATGATGGTCGTGGTCTTCATTCTATAGAATTAGGTGATATAATTCTAGTGAAGGTGTTGCGGTCATCACTACAGTTGAATGATGTAATGCCAACCATGATGGTCGTGGTCTTCATTCTATAGAATTAGGTGATATAATTCTAGTGAAGGTGTTGCGGTCATCACTATAGTTGAATGATGTAATGCCAACCCTGATGGTTATGGTCTTCATTCTATAGAGTCACATGATATAATTACCGCGAAGGTGCAGTGAACTTCACTCAAGTGGTCAGATGTAATGTCTGCCAAGATGGTCGTGGTCTTCATAATATAGACTAAGGTAATGTATTTCCAGTGAAGGTGATGCAATCTTCACTCCAATTGAATGATGTAATGCTTGCCAAGATGGTGGTGGTCTTCATTTTATTGAGTCAGGTGCTATACTTCTTATGAAGGTTATGTGGTCTTCACTATAGTCGAATGACGTAATGCGAGCCAGGATGGTCGTGGTCTTCATTGAAAAGAGTCAGGTGATATAATTACAAGGAAGGTGTGTGGTCTTTACTTCAGTTGAATGATGTAATGCCAACCAAGATGGTCTTGGTCTTCATTCTATAGGGTCACGTCATATCATTCCAGCGAAGGTGTTGCAATATTTACTCCTGTTGAGTGATGTAATGCCAGCCAATATGGTATTGGTTTTCATAATATAGAATTAGGTAATCTAATTGCAGTGAAGGTGTTGCGATATTCATTCCCATTGAATGATGTAATGCTTGCCAAGATGGTGGTTGTCTTCATTTTATAGAGTCGGTGCTATGCTTCCTATGAACGTCTTGTGGTCTTTACTCCAATGGAATGATGTAATGCCATCCGAGATGGTCGTGGTCTTCATTCTATAGAATTAGGAGATATAATTCCGGTGAAGATGTTGCGGTCATCACTACGGTTGAATGATGTAATGCCAACCATGATGGTCGTGGTCTTCATTCTATAGAATTAGGTGATATAATTCTAGTGAAGGTGTTGCGGTCATCACTACGGTTGAATGATGTAATGCCAACCATGATGGTTATGGTCTTCATTCTATAGAGTCACATGATATAATAACCGTGAAGGTACAAAGTGATCTTCACTCCGGTGGTCGGATGTAATGTCCGCCAAGATGGTCGTGGTCTTCATAATATAGACTAAGGTAATGTATTTCCGGTGAAGGTGTTGCAATCTTCACTCCAATTGAATGATGTAATGCTTGCCAAGATGGTGGTGGTCTTCATTTTATTGAATCGGTGCTATACTTCTTATGAAGTTTCTTTGGTCTTCACTAAAGTCGAATGACGTAATACGAGCCCGGGATGGTCGTGGTCTTCATTGAAAAGAGTCGGATGATATAATTACGGCGAAGGTGTGTGGTCTTTACTTCAGTTGAATGATGTAATGCCAACCAAGATGGTCTTGGTCTTCATTCTATAGAGTCGCGTCATATCATTCCAGCGTAGGTGTTGCAATATTTACTCCAGTTGAATGATGTAATGCCAGCCAAGATGGTCTTGGTTTTCATAATATAGAATTAGATAATGTAATTCCAGTGAAGGTGTTGCGATGTTCTTTCCAATTGAATGATGTAATGCTTGTCAAGATGGTGGTGGTCTTCATTTTATAGAGTCATGTGCTATGCTTCCTATGAATGTTCGTGGTCTTTACTCTAGTGGAATGATGTAATGCCATCTGAGATGGTCGTGGTGTTCATTCTATAGAATTAGGAGACATAATTCCAATGAAGATGTTACGGTCATCACTACAGTTGAATGATGTAATGCCAACCATGATGGTCGTGGTCTTCATTCTATAGATTTAGGTGATATAATTCTAGAGAAGGTGTGGCGGTCATCACTACAGTTGAATGATGTAATGCTAACCATGATGATGGTTATGGTCTTCATTCTATAGAATTAGATGATATAATTCAAGTAAAGGTGCAGTGATCTTCACTCCAGTGGTCAGATGTAATGTCTGCAAAGATGGTCGTGGTGTTCATAATATAGAGTTAGGTAATGTATTTCCAATGAATGTGTTGCAATCTTCACTCCAGTTGAATGATGTAATGCTTGCCAAGATGGTGGTGGTCTTCATTTTATTGAGTCAGGTGCTATACTTCCTATGAAGGTTCTGTGGTCTTCACTATAGTCGAATGACGTAATGCGAGCCAGGATGGTCGTGGTCTTCATTGAATAGAGTCAGGAGAATTAATTACAGCTAAGGTGTGTGGACTTTACTCCAGTTGAATGATGTAATGCCAACCAAGATGGTCTTGGTCTTCATTCTGTAGAGTCACGTCATATCATTCCAGCGAAGGTGTTGCAATATTTACTCCAGTTGAATGATGTAATGCAAGCCAAGATGGTCTTGGTTTTCATAATATAGAATTAGGTAATCTAATTCGAGTGAAGGTGTTGCGAAGTTCATTCCAATTGAATGATGTAATGCTTGCCAATATGGTGGTGGTCTTCATTTTATAGAGTCAGGTGCTATGCTTCCTATGAATGTACTGTGGTCTTTACTCCAATCGAATGATGTAATGCCATCCGAGATGGTCGTGGTCTTCATTCTATAGAATTAGGAGATATAATTCCAGTGAAGATGGTGCGGTCATCACTACAGTTGAATGATGTAATGCCAACCATGATGGTCGTGGTCTTCATTCTATAGAATTAGGTGATATAATTCTAGTGATGGTGTTGCGGTCATCACTACAGTTGAATGATGTAATGCCAACCCTGATGGTTATGGTCTTCATTCTATAGAGTCACATGATATAATAACCGTGAAGGTACAGTGATCTTCACTCCAGTGGTCAGATGTAATGTCTGCAAAGATGGTCGTGGTGTTCATAATATAGAGTTAGGTAATGTATTTCCAATGAATGTGTTGCAATCTTCACTCCAGTTGAATGATGTAATGCTTGCCAAGATGGTGGTGGTCTTCATTTTATTGAGTCAGGTGCTATACTTCCTATGAAGGTTCTGTGGTCTTCACTATAGTCGAATGACGTAATGCGAGCCAGAATGGTCGTGGTCTTCATTGAATAGAGTCAGGAGAATTAATTACAGCTAAGGTGTGTGGACTTTACTCCAGTTGAATGATGTAATGCCAACCAAGATGGTCTTGGTCTTCATTCTTTAGAGTCACGTCATATCATTCCAGCGAAGGTGTTGCAATATTTACTCCAGTTGAATGATGTAATGCAAGCCAAGATGGTCTTGGTTTTCATAATATAGAATTAGGTAATCTAATTCGAGTGAAGGTGTTGCGATGTTCATTCCAATTGAATGATGTAATGCTTGCCAAGATGGTGGTGGTCTTCATTTTATAGAGTCAGGTGCTATGCTTCCTATGAATGTACTGTGGTCTTTACTCCAATCGAATGATGTAATGCCATCCGAGATGGTCGTGGTCTTCATTCTATAGAATTAGGAGATATAATTCCAGTGAAGATGGTGCGGTCATCACTACAGTTGAATGATGTAATGCCAACCATGATGGTCGTGGTCTTCATTCTATAGAATTAGGTGATATAATTCTAGTGATGGTGTTGCGGTCATCACTACAGTTGAATGATGTAATGCCAACCCTGATGGTTATGGTCTTCATTCTATAGAGTCACATGATATAATAACCGCGAAGGTGCAGTGATCTTCACTCAAGTGGTCAGATGTAATGTCTGCCAAGATGGTCGTGGTCTTTATAGTATAGACTTAGGTAATGTATTTCCAGTGAAGGTGTTGCAATCTTCACTCCAATTGAATGATGTAATGCTTGCCAAGATGGTGGTGGTCTTCATTTTATTGAGTCAGGTGCTATACTTCTTATGAAGGTTATGTGGTCTTCACTATAGTCGAATGACGTAATGCGAGCCAGGATGGTCGTGGTCTTCATTGAAAAGAGTAAGGTGATATAATTACAGCGAAGGTGTGCGGTCTTTACTTCAGTTGAATGATGTAATGCCAACCAAGATGGTCTTGGTCTTCATTCTATAGAGTCACGTCATATCATTCCAACGAAGGTGTTGCAATATTTACTCCTGTTGAATGATGTAATGTCAGCCAAGATGGTCGTTGTTTTCATAATATAGAGTTAGGTAATGTAATTGTAGTGAAGGTGTTGCGATGTTCATTCCAATTGAATGATGTAATGCTTGCCAAGATGGTGGTGGTCTTCATTTTATAGAGTCAGGTGCTATGATTCCTATGAATGTTCTGTGGTCTTTACTCCAGTGGAATGATGTAATGCCATCCGAGATGGTCGTGGTCTTCATTCTATAGAATTAGGAGACATAATTCTTATGAAGATGTTGCGGTCATCACTACAGTTGAATGATGTAATGCCAACCATGATGGTCGTGGTCTTCATTCTATAGAATTAGGTGATATAATTCTAGTGAAGGTGTTGCGGTCATCACTACAGTTGAATGATGTAATACCAACCATGATGGTCGTGGTCTTCATTCTATAGAATTAGGTGATATAATTCTAGTGAAGGTGTTGCGATCATCACTATAGTTGAATGATGTAATGCCAACCCTGATGGTTATGGTCTTCATTCTATAGAGTCACATGATATAATTACCGCGAAGGTGCAGTGACCTTCACTCAAGTGGTCAGATGTAATGTCTGCCAAGATGGTCGTGGTCTTCATAATATAGACTAAGGTAATGTATTTCCAGTGAAGGTGATGCAATCTTCACTCCAATTGAATGATGTAATGCTTGCCAAGATGGTGGTGGTCTTCATTTTATTGAGTCAGGTGCTATACTTCTTATGAAGGTTATGTGGTCTTCACTATAGTCGAATGACGTAATGCGAGCCAGGATGGTCGTGGTCTTCATTGAAAAGAGTCAGGTGATATAATTACAGGGAAGGTGTGTGGTCTTTACTTCAGTTGAATGATGTAATGCCAACCAAGATGGTCTTGGTCTTCATTCTATAGGGTCACGTCATATCATTCCAGCGAAGGTGTTGCAATATTTACTCCTGTTGAGTGATGTAATGCCAGCCAATATGGTATTGGTTTTCATAATATAGAATTAGGTAATCTAATTGCAGTGAAGGTGTTGCGATATTCATTCCCATTGAATGATGTAATGCTTGCCAAGATGGTGGTTGTCTTCATTTTATAGAGTCAGGTGCTATGCTTCCTATGAACGTACTGTGGTCTTTACTCCAATGGAATGATGTAATGCCATCCGAGATGGTCGTGGTCTTCATTCTATAGAATTAGGAGATATAATTCCAATGAAGATGTTGCGGTCATCACTACAGTTGAATGATGTAATGCCAACCATGATGGTCGTGGTCTTCATTCTATAGAATTAGGTGATATAATTCTAGTGAAGGTGTTGCGGTCATCACTACAGTTGAATGATGTAATGCCAACCATGATGGTTATGGTCTTCATTCTATAGAGTCACATGATATAATAACCGTGAAGGTACAGTGATCTTCACTCCAGTGGTCAGATGTAATGTCTGCCAAGATGGTCGTGGTCTTCATAATATAGACTAAGGTAATGTATTTCCAGTGAAGGTGTTGCAATCTTCACTCCAATTGAATGATGTAATGCTTGCCAAGATGGTGGTGGTCTTCATTTTATTGAATCAGGTGCTATACTTCTTATGAAGTTTCTTTGGTCTTCACTAAAGTCGAATGACGTAATACGAGCCAGGATGGTCGTGGTCTTCATTGAAAAGAGTCAGATGATATAATTACAGCGAAGGTGTGTGGTCTTTACTTCAGTTGAATGATGTAATGCCAACCAAGATGGTCTTGGTCTTCATTCTATAGAGTCGCGTCATATCATTCCAGCGTAGGTGTTGCAATATTTACTCCAGTTGAATGATGTAATGCCAGCCAAGATGGTCTTGGTTTTCATAATATAGAATTAGATAATGTAATTCCAGTGAAGGTGTTGCGATGTTCTTTCCAATTGAATGATGTAATGCTTGTCAAGATGGTGGTGGTCTTCATTTTATAGAGTCATGTGCTATGCTTCCTATGAATGTTCTGTGGTCTTTACTCTAGTGGAATGATGTAATGCCATCCGAGATGGTCGTGGTGTTCATTCTATAGAATTAGGAGACATAATTCCAATGAAGATGTTACGGTCATCACTACAGTTGAATGATGTAATGCCAACCATGATGGTCGTGGTCTTCATTCTATAGATTTAGGTGATATAATTCTAGAGAAGGTGTGGCGGTCATCACTACAGTTGAATGATGTAATGCTAACCATGATGATGGTTATGGTCTTCATTCTATAGAATTAGATGATATAATTCAAGTAAAGGTGCAGTGATCTTCACTCCAGTGGTCAGATGTAATGTCTGCAAAGATGGTCGTGGTGTTCATAATATAGAGTTAGGTAATGTATTTCCAATGAATGTGTTGCAATCTTCACTCCGGTTGAATGATGTAATGCTTGCCAAGATGGTGGTGGTCTTCATTTTATTGAGTCGGTGCTATACTTCATGAAGGTTCGTGGTTTTCACTATAGTCGAATGACGTAATGCGAGCCAGGATGGTCGTGGTCCTCATTGAATAGAGTCAGGAGAATTAATTACAGCTAAGGTGTGTGGACTTTACTCCAGTTGAATGATGTAATGCCAACCAAGATGGTCTTGGTATTCATTCTGTAGAGTCACGTCATATCATTCCGGCGAAGGTGTTGCAATATTTACTCCAGTTGAATGATGTAATGCAAGCCAAGATGGTCTTGGTTTTCATAATATAGAATTAGGTAATCTAATTCGAGTGAAGGTGTTGCGAAGTTCATTCCAATTGAATGATGTAATGCTTGCCAATATGGTGGTGGTCTTCATTTTATAGAGTCAGGTGCTATGCTTCCTATGAATGTCGTGGTCTTTACTCCAATCGAATGATGTAATGCCATCCGAGATGGTCGTGGTCTTCATTCTATAGAATTAGGAGATATAATTCCAGTGAAGATGGTGCGGTCATCACTACAGTTGAATGATGTAATGCCAACCATGATGGTCGTGGTCTTCATTCTATAGAATTAGGTGATATAATTCTAGTGATGGTGTTGCGGTCATCACTACAGTTGAATGATGTAATGCCAACCTTGATGGTTATGGTCTTCATTCTATAGAGTCACATGATATAATAACCGCGAAGGTGCAGTGATCTTCACTCAAGTGGTCAGATGTAATGTCTGCCAAGATGGTCGTGCTCTTTATAGTATAGACTTAGGTAATGTATTTCCAGTGAAGGTGTTGCAATCTTCACTCCAATTGAATGATGTAATGCTTGCCAAGATGGTGGTGGTCTTCATTTTATTGAGTCAGGTGCTATACTTCTTATGAAGGTTATGTGGTCTTCACTATAGTCGAATGACGTAATGCGAGGCAGGATGGTCGTGGTCTTCATTGAAAAGAGTAAGGTGATATAATTACAGCGAAGGTGTGCGGTCTTTACTTCAGTTGAATGATGTAATGCCAACCAAGATGGTCTTGGTCTTCATTCTATAGAGTCACGTCATATCATTCCAGTGAAGGTGTTGCAATATTTACTCCAGTTGAGTGATGTAATGCCAGCCAATATGGTATTGGTTTTCATAATATAGAATTAGGTAATCTAATTGAAGTGAAGGTGTTGCGATGTTCATTCCAATTGAATGATGTAATGCTTGCCAAGATGGTGGTGGTCTTCATTTTCTAGAGTCAGGTGCTATGATTCCTATGAATGTTCTCTGGTCTTTACTACAGTGGAATGATGTAATGCCATCCGAGATGGTCGTGGTCTTCATTCTATAGAATTAGGAGACATAATTCTTGTGAAGATGTTGCGGTCATCACTACAGTTGAATGATGTGATGCCAACCATGATGGTCGTGGTCTTCATTCTATAGAATTAGGTGATATAATTCTAGTGAAGGTGTTGCGGTCATCACTACAGTTGAATGAGGTAATGCCAACCATGATGGTCGTGGTCTTCATTCTATAGAATTAGGTGATATAATTCTAGTGAAGGTGTTACGGTCATCACTATAGTTGAATGATGTAATGCCAACCCTGATGGTTATGGTCTTCATTGAATGGTCGTGGTCTTCATTGAAAAGAGTCAGATGATATAATTACAGCGAAGGTGTGTGGTCTTTACTTCAGTTGAATGATGTAATGCCAACCAAGATGGTCTTGGTCTTCATTCTATAGAGTCGCGTCATATCATTCCAGTGAAGGTGTTGCAATATTTACTCCAGTTGAATGATGTAATGCAAGCCAAGATGGTCTTGGTTTTCATAATATAGAATTAGGTAATCTAATTCGAGTGAAGGTGTTGCGATGTTCATTCCAATTGAATGATGTAATGCTTGCCAAGATGGTGGTGGTCTTCATTTTATAGAGTCAGGTGCTATGCTTCCTATGAATGTACTGTGGTCTTTACTCCAGTGGAATGATGTAATGCCATCTGAGATGGTCGTGGTGTTCATTCTATAGAATTAGGAGACATAATTCCAGTGAAGATGGTGCGGTCATCACTACAGTTGAATGATGTAATGCCAACCATGATGGTCGTGGTCTTCATTCTGTAGAATTAGGTGATATAATTCTAGTGATGGTGTTGCGGTCATCACTACATTTGAATGATGTAATGCCAACCCTGATGGTTATGGTCTTCATTCTATAGAGTCACATGATATAATTACCGCGAAGGTGCGGTGACCTTCACTCAAGTGGTCGATGTAATGTCGCCAAGATGGTCGTGGTCTTCATAATATAGACTAAGGTAATGTATTTCCAGTGAAGGTATTGCAATCTTCACTCCAATTGAATGATGTAATGCTTGCCAAGATGGTGGTGGTCTTCATTTTATTGAGTCAGATGCTATACTTCTTATGAAGGTTATGTGGTCTTCACTATAGTCGAATGACGTAATGCGAGCCAGGATGGTCGTGGTCTTCATTGAAAAGAGTCAGGTGATATAATTACAGCGAAGGTGTGCGGTCTTTACTTCAGTTGAATGATGTAATGCCAACCAAGATGGTCTTGGTCTTAATTCTATAGAGTCACGTCATATCATTCCAGTGAAGGTGTTGCAATATTTACTCCAGTTGAGTGATGTAATGCCAGCCAATATGGTATTGGTTTTCATAATATAGAATTAGGTAATCTAATTGAAGTGAAGGTGTTGCGATGTTCATTCCAATTGAATGATGTAATGCTTGCCAAGATGGTGGTGGTCTTCATTTTATAGAGTCAGGTGCTATGATTCCTATGAATGTTCTGTGGTCTTTACTACAGTGGAATGATGTAATGCCATCCGAGATGGTCGTGGTCTTCATTCTATAGAATTAGGAGACATAATTCTTGTGAAGATGTTGCGGTCATCACTACAGTTGAATGATGTAATGCCAACCATGATGGTCGTGGTCTTCATTCTATAGAATTAGGTGATATAATTCTAGTGAAGGTGTTGCGGTCATCACTACAGTTGAATGATGTAATGCCAACCATGATGGTCGTGGTCTTCATTCTATAGAATTAGGTGATATAATTCTAGTGATGGTGTTGCGGTCATCACTACAGTTGAATGATGTAATGCCAACCCTGATGGTTATGGTCTTCATTCTATAGAGTCACATGATATAATTACCGCGAAGGTGCAGTGACCTTCACTCAAGTGGTCAGATGTAATGTCTGCCAAGATGGTCGTGGTCTTCATAATATAGACTAAGGTAATGTATTTCCAGTGAAGGTGATGCAATCTTCACTCCAATTGAATGATGTAATGCTTGCCAAGATGGTGGTGGTCTTCATTTTATTGAGTCAGGTGCTATACTTCTTATGAAGGTTATGTGGTCTTCACTATAGTCGAATGACGTAATGCGAGCCAGGATGGTCGTGGTCTTCATTGAAAAGAGTCAGGTGATATAATTACAGCGAAGGTGTGCGGTCTTTACTTCAGTTGAATGATGTAATGCCAACCAAGATGGTCTTGGTCTTAATTCTATAGAGTCACGTCATATCATTCCAGTGAAGGTGTTGCAATATTTACTCCAGTTGAGTGATGTAATGCCAGCCAATATGGTATTGGTTTTCATAATATAGAATTAGGTAATCTAATTGAAGTGAAGGTGTTGCGATGTTCATTCCAATTGAATGATGTAATGCTTGCCAAGATGGTGGTGGTCTTCATTTTATAGAGTCAGGTGCTATGATTCCTATGAATGTTATGTGGTATTTACTCCAGTGGAATGATGTAATGCCATCCGAGATGGTCGTGGTCTTCATTCTATAGAATTAGGAGACATAATTCTTGTGAAGATGTTGCGGTCATCGCTACAGTTGAATGATGTAATGCCAACCATGATGGTCGTGGTCTTCATTCTATAGAATTAGGTGATATATTTCTAGTGAAGGTGTTGTGGTCATCACTACAGTTGAATGATGTAATGCCAACCATGATGGTTATGGTCTTCATTCTATAGAGTCACATGATATAATAACCGCGAAGGTACAGTGATATTCACTCCAGTGGTCAGATGTAATATCTGCCAAGATGGTCGTGGTCTTCATAATATAGACTAAGGTAATGTATTTCCAGTGAAGGTGTTGCAATCTACACTCCAATTGAATGATGTAATGCTTGCCAAGATGGTGGTGGTCTTCATTTTATTGAATCAGGTGCTATACTTCTTATGAAGGTTCTCTGGTCTTCACTATAGTCGAATGACGTAATACGAGCCAGGATGGTCGTGGTCTTCATTGAAAAGAGTCAGATGATATAATTACAGCGAAGGTGTGTGGTCTTTACTTCAGTTGAATGATGTAATGCCAACCAAGATGGTCTTGGTCTTCAATCTATAGAGTCGCGTCATATCATTCCAGCGTAGGTGTTGCAATATTTACTCCAGTTGAATGATGTAATGCCAGCCAAGATGGTCTTGGTTTTCATAATATAGAATTAGGTAATGTAATTCCGGTGAAGGTGTTGCGATGTTCATTCCAATTGAATGATGTAATGCTTGCCAAGATGGTGGTGGTCTTCATTTTATAGAGTCAGGTGCTATGCTTCCTATGAATGTTCTGTGGTCTTTACTCCAGTGGAATGATGTAATGCCATCCGAGATGGTCGTGGTCTTCATTCTATAGAATTAGGAGACATAATTCCAATGAAGATGTTACGGTCATCACTACAGTTGAATGATGTAATGCCAACCATGATGGTCGTGGTCTTCATTCTATAGAATTAGGTGATATAATGAAGGTGTTGCGGTCATCACTACAGTTGAATGATGTAATGCTAACCATGATGATGGTTATGGTCTTCATTCTATAGAATTAGGTGATATAATTCAAGTAAAGGTGCATTGGCGTTACATCATGCAACTGTAGTGATGACCGCCACATCTTCACTAGAATTATGTCACCTAATTCTATAGAATGAAGACCACGACCATCTCGGATGGCATTACATCATTCCATTGGAGTAAAGACCACAGAACATTCATAGGAATAATAGCACCTGACTCTATAAAATAAAGACCAGCACCATCTTGGCAAGCATTACATCATTCAACTGGAATGAAGATCGCAACACCTTCACTACAATTACATTACCTAACTCTATATTATGAAAACAACGACCATCTTGGGCGACATTACATCATTCAACGGAGTAAATATTGCAACACCTTCGTTGGAATAATATGACGTGACTCTATAGAATCAAGACCAAAACCATCTTGGTTGGCATTACATATTTCAACTGGAGTAAAGACCACACACCTTCGCTGTAATTATATCACCTGACTCTATACAATGAAGACCACGACCATCCTGGCTCGCATTACGTCATTCGACTATAGTGAAGACCACATAACCTTCATAGAAATTATAGCACCTGACTCAATAAAATGAAGACCACCACCATCTTGCCAAGCATTACATCATCCCATTGGAGTGAAGATTGCAACACCTTCACAGGAAATACATTACCTAACTCTATATTATGAAGACCACGACCATCTTGGCAGACATTACATCTGACCACTGGAGTGAAGATCATTGCACCTTTGCGGTTATTTGCGGTTATTATATCATGTGACTCTATAGAATGATGACCATAACCATCATGGTTGGCATTACATCATTCAACCGTAGTGATGACCGCAACACCTTCGTAGAATTATATCACCTAATTCTATAGAATGAAGACCACGACCATCATGGTTGGCATTACATCATTCAACTGTAGTGATGACCGCAACACCTTCACTAGAATTATATCACCTAATTCTATAGAATGAAGACCACGACCATCATGGTTGGCGTTACATCATTCAACTGTAGTGATGACCGAAACATCTTCACTGGAATTATGTCTCCTAATTCTATAGAATGAAGACCACGACCATCTCGGATGGCATTACATCATTCCACTGGAGTAATGACCACAGAACATTCATAGGACTAATAGCACCTGACTCTATAAAATAAAGACCAGCACCATCTTGCAAGCATTACATCATTCAATTGGAATGAAGATCGCAACACCTTCACTACAATTACATTACCTAACTCTATATTATGAAAACAACGACCATCTTGGTGACATTACATCATTCAACAGGAGTAAATATTGCAACACCTTCGTTGGAACGATATGACGTGACTCTATAGAATGAACACCAAAACCATCTTGGTTGGCATTACATCATTCAACTGTAGTGATGACCGCAACACCTTCACTAGAATTATATCACCTAATTCTATAGAATGAAGACCACGACCATCATGGTTGGCGTTACATCATTCAACTGTAGTGATGACCGCAACATCTTCACTAGAATTATGTCTTCTAATTCTATAGAATGAAGACCACGACCATCTCGGATGGCATTACATCATTCCACCTGGAGTAAAGACCACGAGAACATTCATAGGAATAATAGCACACGACTCTATAAAATATATACCAAAGCACCATCTTGGCAAGCATTACATCATTCAATTGTAATGAAGATCGCAACACCTTCACTACAATTACATTACCTAACTCTATATTATGAAAACAACGACCATCTTGGCTGACATTACATCATTCAACGGGAGTAAATATTGCAACACCTTCGTTGGAATGATATGACGTGACTCTATAGAATCAAGACCAAAACCATCTTGGTTGGCATTACATCTTTCAACCGGAGTAAAGACCACACACCTTCGCTGTAATTATATCACCCGACTCTATACAATGAAGACCACGACCATCCTGGCTCGCATTACGTCATTCGACTATAGTGAAGACCACATAACCTTCATAGGAATTATAGCACCTGACTCAATAAAATGAAGACCACCACCATCTTGCCAAGCATTACATCATCCCATTGGAGTGAAGATTGCAACACCTTCACAGGAAATACATTACCTAACTCTATATTATGAAGACCACGACCATCTTGGCAGACATTACATCGACCACTTTGGAGTGAAGATCATTGCACCTTTGCGGTTATTATATCATGTGACTCTATAGAATGATGACCATAACCATCATGGTTGGCATTACATCATTCAACTTTAGTGATGACCGCAACACCTTCAGTAGAATTATATCACCTAATTCTATAGAATGAATACCACGACCATCATGGTTGGCATTACATCATTCAACTGTAGTGTTGACCGCAACACCTTCACTAGAATTATATCACCTAATTCTATAGAATGAAGACCACGACCATCATGGTTGGCGTTACATCATTCAACCGTAGTGATGACCGCAACATCTTCCTTTGGAATTATGTCTCCTAATTCTATAGAATGAAGACCACGACCATCTCGGATGTCATTACATCATTCCACTGGAGTAAAGACCACAGAACATTCATAGGAATAATAGCACCTGACTCTATAAAATAAAGACCAGCACCATCTTGGCAAGCATTACATCATTCAACTGGAATGAAGATCGCAACACCTTCACTACAATTACATTACCTAACTCTATATTATGAAAACAACGACCATCTTGGCTGGCATTACATCATTCAACAGGAGTAAATATTGCAACACCTTCGTTGGAACGATATGACATGACTCTATAGAATGAACACCAAAACCATCTTGGTTGGCATTACATATTTCAACTGGAGTAAAGACCACACACCTTCGCTGTAATTATATCACCTGACTCTATACAATGAAGACCACGACCATCCTGGCTCGCATTACGTCATTCGACTATAGTGAAGACCACATAACCTTCATAGAATTATAGCACCGACTCAATAAAATGAAGACCACCACCATCTTGCCAAGCATTACATCATCCCATTGGAGTGAAGATTGCAACACCTTCACAGGAAATACATTACCTAACTCTATATTATGAAGACCACGACCATCTTGGCAGACATTACATCTGACCACTAGAGTGAAGATCATTGCACCTTTGCGGTTATTATATCATGTGACTCTATAGAATGATGACCATAACCATCATGGTTGGCATTACATCATTCAACCGTAGTGATGACCGCAACACCTTCAAAGTAGAATTATATCACCTAATTCTATAGAATGAAGACCACGACCATCATGGTTGGCATTACATCATTCAACCTGTAGTGTTGACCGCAACACCTTCACTAGAATTATATCACCTAATTCTATAGAATGAAGACCACGACCATCATGGTTGGCGTTACATCATTCAACCGTAGTGATGACCGCAACATCTTCACCGGAATTATGTCTCCTAATTCTATAGAATGAAGACCACGACCATCTCGGATGGCATTACATCATTCCACCGGAGTAAAGACCACAGAACATTCATAGGAATAATAGCACCGACTCTATAAAATAAAGACCAAGCACCATCTTGGCAAGCATTACATCATTCAATTGGAATGAAGATCGCAACACCTTCACTACAATTACATTACCTAACTCTATATTATGAAAACAACGACCATCTTGGGTGGCATTACATCATTCAACAGAGTAAATATTGCAACACCTTCGTTGGAACGATATGACGTGACTCTATAGAATGAACACCAAAACCATCTTGGTTGGCATTACATCATTCAATGTGTAGTGATGACCGCAACACCTTCACTAGAATTATATCACCTAATTCTATAGAATGAAGACCACGACATCATGGTTGGCGTTACATCATTCAACCGTAGTGATGACCGCAACATCTTCACTAGAATTATGTCTCCTAATTCTATAGAATGAAGACCACGACCATCTCGGATGGCATTACATCATTCCACCGGAGTAAAGACCACAGAACATTCATAGGACTAATAGCACACGACTCTATAAAATAAAGACCAGCACCATCTTGGCAAGCATTACATCATTCAATTGGAATGAAGATCGCAACACCTTCACTACAATTACATTACCTAACTCTATATTATGAAAACAACGACCATCTTGGCGACATTACATCATTCAACGGGAGTAAATATTGCAACACCTTCGAGTTGGAATGATATGACGTGACTCTATAGAATGAAACCAAAACCATCTTGGTTGGCATTACATCTTTCAACCGGAGTAAAGACCACACACCTTCGCTGTAATTATATCACCCGACTCTATACAATGAAGACCACGACCATCTGGCTCGCATTACGTCATTCGACTATAGTGAAGACCACATAACCTTCATAGGAATTATAGCACCGACTCAATAAAATGAAGACCACCACCATCTTGCCAAGCATTACATCATCCCATTGGAGTGAAGATTGCAACACCTTCAGGAAATACATTACCTAACTCTATATTATGAAGACCACGACCATCTTGGCGTACATTACATCGACCAATTGGAGTGAAGATCACACCTTGCGGTTATTATATCATGTGACTCTATAGAATGATGACCATAACCATCATGGTTGGCATTACATCATTCAACAGGAGTAAATATTGCAACACCTGAGTTGGAATGATATGACGTGACTCTATAGAAGAACCAAAACCATCTTGGTTGGCATTACATCTTTCAACCGGAGTAAAGACCACACACCTTCGCTGTAATTATATCACCCCGACTCTATACAATGAAGACCACGACTATCCGGCTCGCATTACGTCATTCGACTATAGTGAAGACCACATAACCTTCATAGGAATTATAGCACCTGACTCAATAAAATGAAGACCACCACCATCTTGCCAAGCATTACATCATCCCATTGGAGTGAAGATTGCAACACCTTCACAGGAAATACATTACCTAACTCTATATTATGAAGACCACGACCATCTTGGCAGACATTACATCTGACCACTGGAGTGAAGATCACTGCACCTTTGCGGTTATTATATCATGTGACTCTATAGAATGATGACCATAACCATCATGGTTGGCATTACATCATTCAACTGTAGTGATGACCGCAACACCTTCACTAGAATAATATCACCTAATTCTATACAATGAAGACCACGACCATCATGGTTGGCATTACTTCATTCAACTGTAGTGATCACCGCAACACCTTCACTAGAATTATATCACCTAATTCTATAGAATGAAGACCACGACCATCATGGTTGGCGTTACATCATTCAACTGTAGTGATGACCGCAACATCTTCATTGGAATTATGTCTCCTAATTCTATAGAATGAAGACCACGACCATCTCGGATGGCATTACATCATTCCACTGGTGTAATGACCACAGAACATTCATAGGACTAATAGCACCGACTCTATAAAATAAACACCAGCGCCATCTTGGCAAGCATTACATCATTCAATTGGAATGAAGATCGCAACACCTTCACTACAATTACATTACCTAACTCTATATTATGAAAACAACGACCATCTTGGCTGACATTACATCATTCAACGAGGAGTAAATATTGCAACACCTTCGTTGGAACGATATGACGTGACTCTATAGAATGAACACCAAAACCATCTTGGTTGGCATTACATCATTCAACCGTAGTGATGACCGCAACACCTTCACTAGAATTATATCACCTAATTCTATAGAATGAAGACCACGACCATCATGGTTGGCGTTACATCATTCAACGTAGTGATGACCGCAACATCTTCACTAGAATTATGTCTCCTAATTCTATAGAATGAAGACCACGACCATCTCGGATGGCATTACATCATTCCACCTGGAGTAAAGACCACAGAACATTCATAGGAATAATAGCACCGACTCTATAAAATAAAGACCAAGCACCATCTTGGCAAGCATTACATCATTCAATTGGAATGAAGATCGCAACACCTTCACTACAATTACATTACCTAACTCTATATTATGAAAACAACGACCATCTTGGCGACATTACATCATTCAACAGAGTAAATATTGCAACACCGAGTTGGAATGATATGACGTGACTCTATAGAATCAAGACCAAAACCATCTTGGTTGGCATTACATCTTTCAACTGGAGTAAAGACCACACACCTTCGCTGTAATTATATCACCCGACTCTATACAATGAAGACCACGACCATCCTGGCTCGCATTACGTCATTCGACTATAGTGAAGACCACATAACCTTCATAGGAATTATAGCACCGACTCAATAAAATGAAGACCACCACCATCTTGCCAAGCATTACATCATCCCATTGGAGTGAAGATTGCAACACCTTCACAGGAAATACATTACCTAACTCTATATTATGAAGACCACGACCATCTTGGCGACATTACATCGACCACCGGAGTGAAGATCTTGCACCTTTGCGGTTATTATATCATGTGACTCTATAGAATGATGACCATAACCATCATGGTTGGCATTACATCATTCAACTGTAGTGATGACCGCAACACCTTCAGTAGAATTATATCACCTAATTCTATAGAATGAAGACCACGACCATCATGGTTGGCATTACATCATTCAACTGTAGTGATGACCGCAACACCTTCACTAGAATTATATCACCTAATTCTATAGAATGAAGACCACGACCATCATGGTTGGCGTTACATCATTCAACTGTAGTGATGACCGCAACATCTTCACTGGAATTATGTCTCCTAATTCTATAGAATGAAGACCACGACCATCTCGGATGGCATTACATCATTCCACTGGAGTAATGACCACAGAACATTCATAGGACTAATAGCACCTGACTCTATAAAATAAAGACCAGCACCATCTTGGCAAGCATTACATCATTCAATTGGAATGAAGATCGCAACACCTTCACTACAATTACATTACCTAACTCTATATTATGAAAACAACGACCATCTTGGTGACATTACATCATTCAACGGGAGTAAATATTGCAACACCTTCGTTGGAACGATATGACGTGACTCTATAGAATGAACACCAAAACCATCTTGGTTGGCATTACATCATTCAACTGTAGTGATGACCGCAACACCTTCACTAGAATTATATCACCTAATTCTATAGAATGAAGACCACGACCATCATGGTTGGCGTTACATCATTCAACTGTAGTGATGACCGCAACATCTTCACTAGAATTATGTCTCCTAATTCTATAGAATGAAGACCACGACCATCTCGGATGGCATTACATCATTCCACTGGAGTAAAGACCACAGAACATTCATAGGAATAATAGCACCTGACTCTATAAAATAAAGACCAGCACCATCTTGGCAAGCATTACATCATTCAACTGGAATGAAGATCGCAACACCTTCACTACAATTACATTACCTAACTCTATATTATGAAAACAACGACCATCTTGGCTGACATTACATCATTCAACAGGAGTAAATATTGCAACACCTTCGTTGGAATGATATGACGTGACTCTATAGAATCAAGACCAAAACCATCTTGGTTGGCATTACATCTTTCAACTGGAGTAAAGACCACACACCTTCGCTGTAATTATATCACCTGACTCTATACAATGAAGACCACGACCATCCTGGCTCGCATTACGTCATTCGACTATAGTGAAGACCACATAACCTTCATAGGAATTATAGCACCTGACTCAATAAAATGAAGACCACCACCATCTTGCCAAGCATTACATCATCCCATTGGAGTGAAGATTGCAACACCTTCACAGGAAATACATTACCTAACTCTATATTATGAAGACCACGACCATCTTGGCAGACATTACATCTGACCACTGGAGTGAAGATCACTGCACCTTTGCGGTTATTATATCATGTGACTCTATAGAATGATGACCATAACCATCATGGTTGGCATTACATCATTCAACTGTAGTGATGACCGCAACACCTTCAGTAGAATTATATCACCTAATTCTATAGAATGAAGACCACGACCATCATGGTTGGCATTACATCATTCAACTGTAGTGATGACCGCAACACCTTCACTAGAATTATATCACCTAATTCTATAGAATGAAGACCACGACCATCATGGTTGGCGTTACATCATTCAACTGTAGTGATGACCGCAACATCTTCATTGGAATTATGTCTCCTAATTCTATAGAATGAAGACCACGACCATCTCGGATGGCATTACATCATTCCACCGGAGTAAAGACCACAGAACATTCATAGGAATAATAGCACCCGACTCTATAAAATAAAGACCAAGCACCATCTTGGCAAGCATTACATCATTCAATTGGAATGAAGATCGCAACACCTTCACTACAATTACATTACCTAACTCTATATTATGAAAACAACGACCATCTTGGTGACATTACATCATTCAACGGGAGTAAATATTGCAACACCTTCGTTGGAACGATATGACGTGACTCTATAGAATGAACACCAAAACCATCTTGGTTGGCATTACATCATTCAACCGTAGTGATGACCGCAACACCTTCACTAGAATTATATCACCTAATTCTATAGAATGAAGACCACGACCATCATGGTTGGCGTTACATCATTCAAGCGTAGTGATGACCGCAACATCTTCACTAGAATTATGTCTCCTAATTCTATAGAATGAAGACCACGACCATCTCGGATGGCATTACATCATTCCACCGGAGTAAAGACCACAGAACATTCATAGGAATAATAGCACCTACGACTCTATAAAATAAAGACCAGCACCATCTTGGCAAGCATTACATCATTCAATTGGAATGAAGATCGCAACACCTTCACTACAATTACATTACCTAACTCTATATTATGAAAACAACGACCATCTTGGCGACATTACATCATTCAACGAGGAGTAAATATTGCAACACCTTCAGTTGGAATGATATGACGTGACTCTATAGAATCAAGACCAAAACCATCTTGGTTGGCATTACATCTTTCAACCGGAGTAAAGACCACACACCTTCGCCGTAATTATATCACCCGACTCTATACAATGAAGACCACGACCATCCGGCTCGCATTACGTCATTCGACTATAGTGAAGACCACATAACCTTCATAGGAATTATAGCACATGACTCAATAAAATGAAGACCACCACCATCTTGCCAAGCATTACATCATCCCATTGGAGTGAAGATTGCAACACCTTCACAGGAAATACATTACCTAACTCTATATTATGAAGACCACGACCATCTTGGCAGACATTACATCTGACCACTGGAGTGAAGATCACTGCACCTTTGCGGTTATTATATCATGTGACTCTATAGAATGATGACCATAACCATCATGGTTGGCATTACATCATTCAACTGTAGTGATGACCGCAACACCTTCACTAGAATTATATCACCTAATTCTATAGAATGAAGACCACGACCATCATGGTTGGCATTACATCATTCAACTGTAGTGATGACCGCAACACCTTCACTAGAATTATATCACCTAATTCTATAGAATGAAGACCACGACCATCATGGTTGGCGTTACATCATTCAAGCGTAGTGATGACCGCAACATCTTCATTGGAATTATGTCTCCTAATTCTATAGAATGAAGACCACGACCATCTCGGATGGCATTACATCATTCCACCGGAGTAATGACCACGGAGAACATTCATAGGACTAATAGCACCTGACTCTATAAAATAAAGACCAGCACCATCTTGGCAAGCATTACATCATTCAATTGGAATGAAGATCGCAACACCTTCACTACAATTACATTACCTAACTCTATATTATGAAAACAACGACCATCTTGGGCGACATTACATCATTCAACAGGAGTAAATATTGCAACACCTTCGTTGGAACGATATGACGTGACTCTATAGAATGAACACCAAAACCATCTTGGTTGGCATTACATCATTCAACTGTAGTGATGACCGCAACACCTTCACTAGAATTATATCACCTAATTCTATAGAATGAAGACCACGACCATCATGGTTGGCGTTACATCATTCAACTGTAGTGATGACCGCAACATCTTCACTAGAATTATGTCTCCTAATTCTATAGAATGAAGACCACGACCATCTCGGATGGCATTACATCATTCCACTGGAGTAAAGACCACAGAACATTCATAGGAATAATAGCACCTGACTCTATAAAATAAAGACCAGCACCATCTTGGGCAAGCATTACATCATTCAATTGGAATGAAGATCGCAACACCTTCACTACAATTACATTACCTAACTCTATATTATGAAAACAACGACCATCTTGGCTGACATTACATCATTCAACAGGAGTAAATATTGCAACACCTTCATTGGAATGATATGACGTGACTCTATAGAATCAAGACCAAAACCATCTTGGTTGGCATTACATCTTTCAACCGGAGTAAAGACCACACACCTTCGCTGTAATTATATCACCGACTCTATACAATGAAGACCACGACCATCCTGGCTCGCATTACGTCATTCGACTATAGTGAAGACCACATAACCTTCATAGGAATTATAGCACATGACTCAATAAAATGAAGACCACCACCATCTTGCCAAGCATTACATCATCCCATTGGAGTGAAGATTGCAACACCTTCACAGGAAATACATTACCTAACTCTATATTATGAAGACCACGACCATCTTGGCAGACATTACATCTGACCACTGGAGTGAAGATCACCGCACCTTTGCGGTTATTATATCATGTGACTCTATAGAATGATGACCATAACCATCATGGTTGGCATTACATCATTCAAGCGTAGTGATGACCGCAACACCTTCACTAGAATTATATCACCTAATTCTATAGAATGAAGACCACGACCATCATGGTTGGCATTACATCATTCAACTGTAGTGATGACCGCAACACCTTCACTAGAATTATATCACCTAATTCTATAGAATGAAGACCACGACCATCATGGTTGGCGTTACATCATTCAAGCGTAGTGATGACCGCAACATCTTCTTTGGAATTATGTCTCCTAATTCTATAGAATGAAGACCACGACCATCTCGGATGGCATTACATCATTCCACTGGAGTAATGACCACAGAACATTCATAGGACTAATAGCACCTGACTCTATAAAATAAAGACCAGCACCATCTTGGCAAGCATTACATCATTCAATTGGAATGAAGATCGCAACACCTTCACTACAATTACATTACCTAACTCTATATTATGAAAACAACGACCATCTTGGCGACATTACATCATTCAACGGGAGTAAATATTGCAACACCTTCGTTGGAACGATATGACGTGACTCTATAGAATGAACACCAAAACCATCTTGGTTGGCATTACATCATTCAACTGTAGTGATGACCGCAACACCTTCACTAGAATTATATCACCTAATTCTATAGAATGAAGACCACGACCATCATGGTTGGCGTTACATCATTCAACTGTAGTGATGACCGCAACATCTTCACTAGAATTATGTCTCCTAATTCTATAGAATGAAGACCACGACCATCTCGGATGGCATTACATCATTCCACTGGAGTAAAGACCACAGAACATTCATAGGAATAATAGCACCTGACTCTATAAAATAAAGACCAAGCACCATCTTGGCAAGCATTACATCATTCAATTGGAATGAAGATCGCAACACCTTCACTACAATTACATTACCTAACTCTATATTATGAAAACAACGACCATCTTGGCTGACATTACATCATTCAACAGGAGTAAATATTGCAACACCTTCGTTGGAATGATATGACGTGACTCTATAGAATCAAGACCAAAACCATCTTGGTTGGCATTACATCTTTCAACTGGAGTAAAGACCACACACCTTCGCTGTAATTATATCACCTGACTCTATACAATGAAGACCACGACCATCCTGGCTCGCATTACGTCATTCGACTATAGTGAAGACCACATAACCTTCATAGGAATTATAGCACCGACTCAATAAAATGAAGACCACCACCATCTTGCCAAGCATTACATCATCCCATTGGAGTGAAGATTGCAACACCTTCACAGGAAATACATTACCTAACTCTATATTATGAAGACCACGACCATCTTGGCAGACATTACATCTGACCACTGGAGTGAAGATCACTGCACCTTTGCGGTTATTATATCATGTGACTCTATAGAATGATGACCATAACCATCATGGTTGGCATTACATCATTCAACGTAGTGATGACCGCAACACCTTCAGTAGAATTATATCACCTAATTCTATAGAATGAAGACCACGACCATCATGGTTGGCATTACATCATTCAACTGTAGTGATGACCGCAACACCTTCACTAGAATTATATCACCTAATTCTATAGAATGAAGACCACGACCATCATGGTTGGCGTTACATCATTCAACTGTAGTGATGACCGCAACATCTTCACTGGAATTATGTCTCCTAATTCTATAGAATGAAGACCACGACCATCTCGGATGGCATTACATCATTCCACTGGAGTAAAGACCACAGAACATTCATAGGAATAATAGCACCTGACTCTATAAAATAAAGACCAGCACCATCTTGGCAAGCATTACATCATTCAATTGGAATGAAGATCGCAACACCTTCACTACAATTACATTACCTAACTCTATATTATGAAAACAACGACCATCTTGGTGACATTACATCATTCAACGGGAGTAAATATTGCAACACCTTCGTTGGAACGATATGACGTGACTCTATAGAATGAACACCAAAACCATCTTGGTTGGCATTACATCATTCAACTGTAGTGATGACCGCAACACCTTCACTAGAATTATATCACCTAATTCTATAGAATGAAGACCACGACCATCATGGTTGGCGTTACATCATTCAAGCGTAGTGATGACCGCAACATCTTCACTAGAATTATGTCTCCTAATTCTATAGAATGAAGACCACGACCATCTCGGATGGCATTACATCATTCCACCGGAGTAAAGACCACGAGAACATTCATAGGAATAATAGCACCCGACTCTATAAAATAAAGACCAAAGCACCATCTTGGCAAGCATTACATCATTCAATTGGAATGAAGATCGCAACACCTTCACTACAATTACATTACCTAACTCTATATTATGAAAACAACGACCATCTTGGCTGACATTACATCATTCAACAGAGTAAATATTGCAACACCGAGTTGGAATGATATGACGTGACTCTATAGAATCAAGACCAAAACCATCTTGGTTGGCATTACATCTTTCAACCGGAGTAAAGACCACACACCTTCGCCGTAATTATATCACCCGACTCTATACAATGAAGACCACGACCATCCGGCTCGCATTACGTCATTCGACTATAGTGAAGACCACATAACCTTCATAGGAATTATAGCACACTGACTCAATAAAATGAAGACCACCACCATCTTGCCAAGCATTACATCATCCCATTGGAGTGAAGATTGCAACACCTTCACAGGAAATACATTACCTAACTCTATATTATGAAGACCACGACCATCTTGGCGAGACATTACATCGACCACCGGAGTGAAGATCACTGCACCTTTGCGGTTATTATATCATGTGACTCTATAGAATGATGACCATAACCATCATGGTTGGCATTACATCATTCAACTGTAGTGATGACCGCAACACCTTCACTAGAATTATATCACCTAATTCTATAGAATGAAGACCACGACCATCATGGTTGGCATTACATCATTCAAGCTGTAGTGATGACCGCAACACCTTCACTAGAATTATATCACCTAATTCTATAGAATGAAGACCACGACCATCATGGTTGGCGTTACATCATTCAACTGTAGTGATGACCGCAACATCTTCACTGGAATTATGTCTCCTAATTCTATAGAATGAAGACCACGACCATCTCGGATGGCATTACATCATTCCACTGGAGTAATGACCACAGAACATTCATAGGACTAATAGCACCTGACTCTATAAAATAAAGACCAGCACCATCTTGGCAAGCATTACATCATTCAATTGGAATGAAGATCGCAACACCTTCACTACAATTACATTACCTAACTCTATATTATGAAAACAACGACCATCTTGGCTGACATTACATCATTCAACAGGAGTAAATATTGCAACACCTTCGTTGGAACGATATGACGTGACTCTATAGAATGAACACCAAAACCATCTTGGTTGGCATTACATCATTCAACTGTAGTGATGACCGCAACACCTTCACTAGAATTATATCACCTAATTCTATAGAATGAAGACCACGACCATCATGGTTGGCGTTACATCATTCAACTGTAGTGATGACCGCAACATCTTCACTAGAATTATGTCTCCTAATTCTATAGAATGAAGACCACGACCATCTCGGATGGCATTACATCATTCCACTGGAGTAAAGACCACAGAACATTCATAGGAATAATAGCACCTGACTCTATAAAATAAAGACCAGCACCATCTTGGCAAGCATTACATCATTCAATTGGAATGAAGATCGCAACACCTTCACTACAATTACATTACCTAACTCTATATTATGAAAACAACGACCATCTTGGTGACATTACATCATTCAACGGGAGTAAATATTGCAACACCCGAGTTGGAATGATATGACGTGACTCTATAGAATCAAGACCAAAACCATCTTGGTTGGCATTACATCTTTCAACTGGAGTAAAGACCACACACCTTTCGTAATTATATCACCACGACTCTATACAATGAAGACCACGACCATCCTGGCTCGCATTACGTCATTCGACTATAGTGAAGACCACATAACCTTCATAGGAATTATAGCACATGACTCAATAAAATGAAGACCACCACCATCTTGCCAAGCATTACATCATCCCATTGGAGTGAAGATTGCAACACCTTCACAGAAATACATTACCTAACTCTATATTATGAAGACCACGACCATCTTGGCGAGACATTACATCGACCCACCGGAGTGAAGATCACCGCACCTTTGCGGTTATTATATCATGTGACTCTATAGAATGATGACCATAACCATCATGGTTGGCATTACATCATTCAACTGTAGTGATGACCGCAACACCTTCAGTAGAATTATATCACCTAATTCTATAGAATGAAGACCACGACCATCATGGTTGGCATTACATCATTCAACTGTAGTGATGACCGCAACACCTTCACTAGAATTATATCACCTAATTCTATAGAATGAAGACCACGACCATCATGGTTGGCGTTACATCATTCAACTGTAGTGATGACCGCAACATCTTCACTGGAATTATGTCTCCTAATTCTATAGAATGAAGACCACGACCATCTCGGATGGCATTACATCATTCCAATGGAGTAATGACCACAGAACATTCATAGGACTAATAGCACCTGACACTATAAAATAAAGACCAGCACCATCTTGGCAAGCATTACATCATTCAATTGGAATGAAGATCGCAACACCTTCACTACAATTACATTACCTAACTCTATATTATGAAAACAACGACCATCTTGGCTGACATTACATCATTCAACAGGAGTAAATATTGCAACACCTTCGTTGGAACGATATGACGTGACTCTATGGAATGAACACCAAAACCATCTTGGTTGGCATTACATCATTCAACAGTAGTGATGACCGCAACACCTTCACTAGAATTATATCACCTAGTTCTATAGAATGAAGACCACGACCATCATGGTTGGCGTTACATCATTCAACCGTAGTGATGACCGCAACATCTTCACTAGAATTATGTCTCCTAATTCTATAGAATGAAGACCACGACCATCTCGGATGGCATTACATCATTCCACTGGAGTAAAGACCACAGAACATTCATAGGACTAATAGCACCTGACTCTATAAAATAAAGACCAGCACCATCTTGGCAAGCATTACATCATTCAATTGGAATGAAGATCAACACCTTCACTACAATTACATTACCTAACTCTATATTATGAAAACAACGACCATCTTGGTGACATTACATCATTCAACGGGAGTAAAGACCACACACCTTCGTTGTAATTATATCACGTGACTACTATAGAATCAAGACCAAAGACCATCTTGGTTGGCATTACATCTTTCCTGGAGTAAAGCACGCATTACGTAATTATTCGACTATAGTGAAGACCACGACCATCACGGCTCGCATTACATCATTCGACTATAGTGAAGACCACATAACCTTCATAGGAATTATAGCACGACTCAATAAAATGAAGACCACCACCATCTTGCCAAGCATTACATCATCCCATTGGAGTGAAGATTGCAACACCTTCACGGGAAATACATTACCTAACTCTATATTATGAAGACCACGACCATCTTGGCGGACATTACATCGACCACCGGAGTGAAGATCACCGCACCTTTGCGGTTATTATATTATGTGACTCTATAGAATGATGACCATAACCATCATGGTTGGCATTAAATCATTCAACCGTAGTGATGACCGCAACACCTTCACTAGAATAATATCACCTAATTCTATAGAATGAAGACCACGACCATCATGGTTGGCATTACATCATTCAACCGTAGTGATGACCGCAACACCTTCACTAGAATTATATCACCTAATTCTATAGAATGAAGACCACGACCATCATGGTTGGCGTTACATCATTCAAGCGTAGTGATGACCGCAACATCTTCACTAGAATTATGTCTCCTAATTCTATAGAATGAAGACCACGACCATCTCGGATGGCATTACATCATTCCACCGGAGTAAAGACCACAGAACATTCATAGGAATAATAGCACCGACTCTATAAAATAAAGACCAAGCACCATCTTGGCAAGCATTACATCATTCAATTGGAATGAAGATCGCAACACCTTCACTACAATTACATTACCTAACTCTATATTATGAAAACAACGACCATCTTGGTGACATTACATCATTCAACAGGAGTAAATATTGCAACACCTTCGTTGGAATGATATGACGTGACTATAGAATCAAGACCAAAACCATCTTGGTTGGCATTACATCTTTCAACCTGAGTAAAGACCACACACCTTCGCTGTAATTATATCACCTGACTCTATACAATGAAGACCACGACCATCCTGGCTCGCATTACGTCATTCGACTATAGTGAAGACCACATAACCTTCATAGGAATTATAGCACATGACTCAATAAAATGAAGACCACCACCATCTTGCCAAGCATTACATCATCCCATTGGAGTGAAGATTGCAACACCTTCACAGGAAATACATTACCTAACTCTATATTATGAAGACCACGACCATCTTGGCAGACATTACATCGACCACTTTGGAGTGAAGATCACTTTGCACCTTTGCGGTTATTATATCATGTGACTCTATAGAATGATGACCATAACCATCATGGTTGGCATTACATCATTCAACCGTAGTGATGACCGCAACACCTTCGGTAGAATTATATCACCTAATTCTATAGAATGAAGACCACGACCATCATGGTTGGCATTACATCATTCAAGTTTGTAGTGATGACCGCAACACCTTCACTAGAATTATATCACCTAATTCTATAGAATGAAGACCACGACCATCATGGTTGGCGTTACATCATTCAAGCGTAGTGATGACCGAAACATCTTCACTGGAATTATGTCTCCTAATTCTATAGAATGAAGACCACGACCATCTCGGATGGCATTACATCATTCCACCTTTGGAGTAATGACCACAGAACATTCATAGGACTAATAGCACACGACTCTATAAAATAAAGACCAGCACCATCTTTGGCAAGCATTACATCATTCAATTGGAATGAAGATCGCAACACCTTCACTACAATTACATTACCTAACTCTATATTATGAAAACAACGACCATCTTGGTGACATTACATCATTCAACGGGAGTAAATATTGCAACACCTTCGTTGGAACGATATGACGTGACTCTATAGAATGAACACCAAAACCATCTTGGTTGGCATTACATCATTCAAGCGTAGTGATGACCGCAACACCTTCACTAGAATTATATCACCTAATTCTATAGAATGAAGACCACGACCATCATGGTTGGCGTTACATCATTCAACCGTAGTGATGACCGCAACATCTTCACTAGAATTATGTCTCCTAATTCTATAGAATGAAGACCACGACCATCTCGGATGGCATTACATCATTCCACTTTGGAGTAAAGACCACAGAACATTCATAGGAATAATAGCACCGACTCTATAAAATAAAGACCAAGCACCATCTTGGCAAGCATTACATCATTCAATTGGAATGAAGATCGCAACACCTTCACTACAATTACATTACCTAACTCTATATTATGAAAACAACGACCATCTTGGCGACATTACATCATTCAACAGGAGTAAATATTGCAACACCTTCGTTGGAATGATATGACGTGACTCTATAGAATCAAGACCAAAACCATCTTGGTTGGCATTACATCTTTCAAGCGGAGTAAAGACCACACACCTTCGCTGTAATTATATCACCCGACTCTATACAATGAAGACCACGACCATCCTGGCTCGCATTACGTCATTCGACTATAGTGAAGACCACATAACCTTCATAGGAATTATAGCACCCGACTCAATAAAATGAAGACCACCACCATCTTGCCAAGCATTACATCATCCCATTGGAGTGAAGATTGCAACACCTTCACAGAAATACATTACCTAACTCTATATTATGAAGACCACGACCATCTTGGCGGACATTACATCGACCACCTTTGGAGTGAAGATCCATGCACCTTTGCGGTTATTATACATGTGACTCTATAGAATGATGACCATAACCATCATGGTTGGCATTACATCATTCAACCGTAGTGATGACCGCAACACCTTCAAAGTAGAATTATATCACCTAATTCTATAGAATGAAGACCACGACCATCATGGTTGGCATTACATCATTCAACTGTAGTGATGACCGCAACACCTTCACTAGAATTATATCACCTAATTCTATAGAATGAAGACCACGACCATCATGGTTGGCGTTACATCATTCAACTGTAGTGATGACCGCAACATCTTCACTGGAATTATGTCTCCTAATTCTATAGAATGAAGACCACGACCATCTCGGATGGCATTACATCATTCCACTGGAGTAAAGACCACGAGAACATTCATAGGAATAATAGCACATGACTCTATAAAATAAAGACCAGCACCATCTTGGCAAGCATTACATCATTCAATTGGAATGAAGATCGCAACACCTTCACTACAATTACATTACCTAACTCTATATTATGAAAACAACGACCATCTTGGCTGACATTACATCATTCAACAGGAGTAAATATTGCAACACCTTCGTTGGAACGATATGACGTGACTCTATAGAATGAACACCAAAACCATCTTGGTTGGCATTACATCATTCAACTGTAGTGATGACCGCAACACCTTCACTAGAATTATATCACCTAATTCTATAGAATGAAGACCACGACCATCATGGTTGGCGTTACATCATTCAACTGTAGTGATGACCGCAACATCTTCACTAGAATTATGTCTCCTAATTCTATAGAATGAAGACCACGACCATCTCGGATGGCATTACATCATTCCACTGGAGTAAAGACCACAGAACATTCATAGGAATAATAGCACCTGACTCTATAAAATAAATACCAGCACCATCTTGGCAAGCATTACATCATTCAACTGGAATGAAGATCGCAACACCTTCACTACAATTACATTACCTAACTCTATATTATGAAAACAACGACCATCTTGGCTGACATTACATCATTCAACAGGAGTAAATATTGCAACACCTTCGTTGGAATGATATGACGTGACTCTATAGAATCAAGACCAAAACCATCTTGGTTGGTATTACATCTTTCAACTGGAGTAAAGACCACACACCTTCGCTGTAATTATATCACATGACTCTATACAATGAAGACCACGACCATCCTGGCTCGCATTACGTCATTCGACTATAGTGAAGACCACATAACCTTCATAGGAATTATAGCACCTGACTCAATAAAATGAAGACCACCACCATCTTGCCAAGCATTACATCATCCCATTGGAGTGAAGATTGCAACACCTTCACAGGAAATACATTACCTAACTCTATATTATGAAGACCACGACCATCTTGGCAGACATTACATCTGACCACTGGAGTGAAGATCCATGCACCTTTGCGGTTATTATATCATGTGACTCTATAGAATGATGACCATAACCATCATGGTTGGCATTACATCATTCAACCGTAGTGATGACCGCAACACCTTCGGTAGAATTATATCACCTAATTCTATAGAATGAAGACCACGACCATCATGGTTGGCATTACATCATTCAACCTGTAGTGATGACCGCAACACCTTCACTAGAATTATATCACCTAATTCTATAGAATGAAGACCACGACCATCATGGTTGGCGTTACATCATTCAAGCGTAGTGATGACCGCAACATCTTCACTTTGGAATTATGTCTCCTAATTCTATAGAATGAAGACCACGACCATCTCGGATGGCATTACATCATTCCACCGGAGTAAAGACCACGAGAACATTCATAGGAATAATAGCACCGACTCTATAAAATAAAGACCAAAGCACCATCTTGGCAAGCATTACATCATTCAATTGGAATGAAGATCGCAACACCTTCACTACAATTACATTACCTAACTCTATATTATGAAAACAACGACCATCTTGGCTGACATTACATCATTCAACAGGAGTAAATATTGCAACACCTTCGTTGGAACGATATGACGTGACTCTATAGAATGAACACCAAAACCATCTTGGTTGGCATTACATCATTCAACTGTAGTGATGACCGCAACACCTTCACTAGAATTATATCACCTAATTCTATAGAATGAAGACCACGACCATCATGGTTGGCGTTACATCATTCAACTGTAGTGATGACCGCAACATCTTCACTAGAATTATGTCTCCTAATTCTATAGAATGAAGACCACGACCATCTCGGATGGCATTACATCATTCCACTGGAGTAAAGACCACAGAACATTCATAGGACTAATAGCACCTGACTCTATAAAATAAAGACCAGCACCATCTTGGCAAGCATTACATCATTCAATTGGAATGAAGATCGCAACACCTTCACTACAATTACATTACCTAACTCTATATTATGAAAACAACGACCATCTTGGCTGACATTACATCATTCAACAGGAGTAAATATTGCAACACCTGAGTTGGAATGATATGACGTGACTCTATAGAACCAAAACCATCTTGGCTGGCATTACATCTTTCAACTGGAGTAAAGAGCACACACCTTCGCTGTAATTATATCACCTGACTCTATACAATGAAGACCACGACCATCCTGGCTCGCATTACGTCATTCGACTATAGTGAAGACCACATAACCTTCATAGGAATTATAGCACCTGACTCAATAAAATGAAGACCACCACCATCTTGCCAAGCATTACATCATCCCATTGCAGTGAAGATTGCAACACCTTCACAGGAAATACATTACCTAACTCTATATTATAAAGACCACGACCATCTAGGCAGACATTACATCTGACCACTGGAGTGAAGATCACTGCACCTTTGCGGTTATTATATCATGTGACTCTATAGAATGATGACCATAACCATCATGGTTGGCATTACATCATTCAACTGTAGTGATGACCGCAACACCTTCACTAGAATAATATCACCTAATTCTATACAATGAAGACCACGACCATCATGGTTGGCATTACATCATTCACGTTTGTAGTGATGACCGCAACACCTTCACTAGAATTATATCACCTAATTCTATAGAATGAAGACCACGACCATCATGGTTGGCGTTAAATCATTCAAGCGTAGTGATGACCGCAACATCTTCACTGGAATTATGTCTCCTAATTCTATAGAATGAAGACCACGACCATCTCGGATGGCATTACATCATTCCACCGGAGTAATGACCAGAACATTCATAGGACTAATAGCACCTGACTCTATAAAATAAAGACCAGCACCATCTTGGCAAGCATTACATCATTCAATTGGAATGAAGATCGCAACACCTTCACTACAATTACATTACCTAACTCTATATTATGAAAACAACGACCATCTTGGTCGACATTACATCATTCAACGGGAGTAAATATTGCAACACCTTCGAGTTGGAATGATATGACGTGACTCTATAGAAGAAGACCAAAACCATCTTGGTTGGCATTACATCTTTCAACTGGAGTAAAGACCACACACCTTCGCTGTAATTATATCACATGACTCTATACAATGAAGACCACGACCATCCTGGCTCGCATTACGTCATTCGACTATAGTGAAGACCACATAACCTTCATAGGAATTATAGCACCTGACTCAATAAAATGAAGACCACCACCATCTTGCCAAGCATTACATCATCCCATTGGAGTGAAGATTGCAACACCTTCACAGGAAATACATTACCTAACTCTATATTATGAAGACCACGACCATCTTGGCAGACATTACATCTGACCACTGGAGTGAAGATCCATGCACCTTTGCGGTTATTATATCATGTGACTCTATAGAATGATGACCATAACCATCATGGTTGGCATTACATCATTCAACTGTAGTGATGACCGCAACACCTTCAGTAGAATTATATCACCTAATTCTATAGAATGAATACCACGACCATCATGGTTGGCATTACATCATTCAACTGTAGTGATGACCGCAACACCTTCACTAGAATTATATCACCTAATTCTATAGAATGAAGACCACGACCATCATGGTTGGCGTTACATCATTCAACTGTAGTGATGACCGCAACATCTTCACTGGAATTATGTCTCCTAATTCTATAGAATGAAGACCAGGACCATCTCCGATGTCATTACATCATTCCACTGGAGTAAAGACGACGGAGAACATTCATAGGAATAATAGCACATGACTCTTTAAAATAAAGACCAGCACCATCTTGGCAAGCATTACATCATTCAATTGGAATGAAGATCGCAACACCTTCACTACAATTACATTACCTAACTCTATATTATGAAAACAACGACCATCTTGGCTGGCATTACATCATTCAACAGGAGTAAATATTGCAACACCTTCGTTGGAACGATATGACGTGACTCTATAGAATGAACACCAAAACCATCATGGTTGGCGTTACATCATTCAACTGTAGTGATGACCGCAACATCTTCACTAGAATTATGTCTCCTAATTCTATAGAATGAAGACCACGACCATCTCGGATGGCATTACATCATTCCACTGGAGTAAAGACCACAGAACCTTCATAGGACTAATAGCACCTGACTCTATAAAATAAAGACCAGCACCATCTTGGCAAGCATTAAATCATTCAACTGGAATGAAGATCGCAACACCTTCACTACAATTACATTACCTAACTCTATAATATGAAAACAACGACCATCTTGGCTGACATTACATCATTCAACAGGAGTAAATATTGCAACACCTGAGTTGGAATGATATGATGTGACTCTATAGAACCTAAACCATCTTGGCTGGCATTACATCTTTCAACTGGAGTAAAGAGCACACACCTTCGCTGTAATTATATCACCTGACTCTATACAATGAAGACCACGACCATCCTGGCTCGCATTACGTCATTCGACTATAGTGAAGACCACATAACCTTCATAGGAATTATAGCACCTGACTCAATAAAATGAAGACCACCACCATCTTGCCAAGCATTACATCATCCCATTGCAGTGAAGATTGCAACACCTTCACAGGAAATACATTACCTAACTCTATATTATAAAGACCACGACCATCTAGGCAGACATTACATCTGACCACTGGAGTGAAGATCACTGCACCTTTGCGGTTATTATATCATGTGACTCTATAGAATGATGACCATAACCATCATGGTTGGCATTACATCATTCAACTGTAGTGATGACCGCAACACCTTCACTAGAATAATATCACCTAATTCTATACAATGAAGACCACGACCATCATGGTTGGCATTACATCATTCAACTGTAGTGATGACCGCAACACCGTCACTAGAATTATATCACCTAATTCTATAGAATGAAGACCACGACCATCATGGTTGTCGTTAAATCATTCAACTGTAGTGATGACCGCAACATCTTCACTGGAATTATGTCTCCTAATTCTATAGAATGAAGACCACGACCATCTCAGATGGCATTACATCATTCCACTGGAGTAATGACCACAGAACATTCATAGGACTAATAGCACCTGACTCTATAAAATAAAGACCAGCGCCATCTTGGCAAGCATTACATCATTCAATTGGAATGAAGATCGCAACACCTTCACTACATTACATTACCTAACTCTATATTATGAAAACAACGACCATCTTGGCTGACATTACATTATTCAACAGGAGTAAATATTGCAACACCTTCGTTTGGAACGATATGACGTGACTCTACAGAATTAACACCAAAACCATCTTGGTTGGCATTACATCATTCAACTGTAGTGATGACCACAACACCTTCACTAGAATTATATCACCTAATTCTATAGAATGAAGACCACGACCTTCATAGTTGGCGTTACATCATTCAACTGTAGTGATGACCGCAACATCTTCACTAGAATTATGTCTCCTAATTCTATAGAATGAAGACCACGACCATCTCGGATGGCATTACATCATTCCTCTGGAGTAAAGACCACAGAACATTCATAGGACTAATAGCACCTGACTCTATAAAATAAAGACCAGCACCATCTTGGCAAGCATTACATCATTCAACTGGAATGAAGATCGCAACACCTTCACTACAATTACATTACCTAACTCTATATTATGAAAACAACGACCATCTTGGCTGACATTACATCATTCAATAGGAGTAAAGACCACACACCTTCGCTGTAATTATATCACCTGACTCCATACAATGAAGACCACGACCATCCTGGCTCGCATTACGTCATTCGACTATAGTGAAGACCACATAACCTTCATAGGAATTATAGCACCTGACTCAACAAAATGAAGACCACCACCATCTTGCCAAGCATTACATCATCCCATTGGAGTGAAGATTGCAACACCTTCATAGGAAATACATTACCTAACTCTATATTATGAAGACCACGACCATCTTGGCAGACATTACATCTGACCACTGGAGTGAAGATCACTGCACCTTTGCGGTTATTATATTATGTGACTCTATAGAATGATGACCATAACCATCATGGTTGGCATTACATCATTCAACTGTAGTGATGACCGCAACACCTTCACTAGAATAATATCACCTAGTTCTATACAATGAAGACCACGACCATCATGGTTGGCATTACATCATTCAACTGTAGTGATGACCGCAACACCTTCACTAGAATTATATCACCTAATTCTATAGAATGAAGACCACGACCATCATGGTTGGCGTTACATCATTCAAGCGTAGTGATGACTGCAACATCTTCACTGGAATTATGTCTCCTAATTCTATAGAATGAAGACCACGATCATCTCGGATGGCATTACATCATTCCACTGGAGTAATGACCACAGAACATTCATAGGACTAATAGCACCTGACTCTATAAAATAAAGACCAGCGCCATCTTGGCAAGCATTACATCATTCAATTGGAATAAAGATCGCAACACATTCACTACAATTACATTACCTAACTCTATATTATTAAAACAACGACCATCTTGGCTGACATTACATCATTCAACAGGAGTAAATATTGTAACACCTTCGTTGGAACGATATGACGTGACTCTATAGAATGAACACCAAAACCATCTTGGTTGGCATTACATCATTCAACTGTAGTGATGACCGCAACACCTTCACTAGAATTATATCACCTAATTCTATAGAATGAAGACCACGACCATCATGGTTGGCGTTACATCATTCAACTGTAGTGATGACTGCAACATCTTCACTGGAATTATGTCTCCTAATTCTATAGAATGAAGACCACGATCATCTCGGATGGCATTACATCATTCCACTGGAGTAATGACCACAGAACATTCATAGGACTAATAGCACCTGACTCTATAAAATAAAGACCAGCGCCATCTTGGCAAGCATTACATCATTCAATTGGAATAAAGATTGCAACACATTCACTACAATTACATTACCTAACTCTATATTATTAAAACAACGACCATCTTGGCTGACATTACATCATTCAACGGGAGTAAATATTGTAACACCTTCGTTGGAACGATATGACGTGACTCTATAGAATGAACACCAAAACCATCTTGGTTGGCATTACATCATTCAACCGTAGTGATGACCGCAACACCTTCACTAGAATTATATCACCTAATTCTATAGAATGAAGACCACGACCATCATGGTTGGCGTTACATCATTCAACCTGTAGTGATGACCGCAACATCTTCACTAGAATTATGTCTCCTAATTCTATAGAATGAAGACCACGACCATCTCGGATGGCATTACATCATTCCACCGGAGTAAAGACCACGAGAACATTCATAGGAATAATAGCACCGACTCTATAAAATAAATACCAGCACCATCTTGGCAAGCATTACATCATTCAACCGGAATGAAGATCGCAACACCTTCACTACAATTACATTACCTAACTCTATATTATGAAAACAACGACCATCTTGGTGACATTACATCATTCAACAGAGTAAATATTGCAACACCTTCGTTGGAATGATATGACGTGACTCTATAGAATCAAGACCAAAACCATCTTGGTCGGTATTACATCTTTCAAGCGGAGTAAAGACCACACACCTTCGCTTGTAATTATATCACATGACTCTATACAATGAAGACCACGACCATCCTGGCTCGCATTACGTCATTCGACTATAGTGAAGACCACATAACCTTCATAGGAATTATAGCACCGACTCAATAAAATGAAGACCACCACCATCTTGCCAAGCATTACATCATCCCATTGGAGTGAAGATTGCAACACCTTCACAGAAATACATTACCTAACTCTATATTATGAAGACCACGACCATCTTGGCGACATTACATCTGACCACTGGAGTGAAGATCCATGCACCTTTGCGGTTATTATATCATGTGACTCTATAGAATGATGAACATAACCATCATGGTTGGCATTACATCATTCAACTGTAGTGATGACCGCAACACCTTCAGTAGAATTATATCACCTAATTCTATAGAATGAATACCACGACCATCATGGTTGGCATTACATCATTCAACTGTAGTGATGACCGCAACACCTTCAGTAGAATTATATCACCTAATTCTATAGAATGAAGACCATGACCATCATGGTTGGCGTTACATCATTCAACTGTAGTGATGACCGCAACATCTTCACTGGAATTATGTCTCCTAATTCTATAGAAAGAAGACCACGACCATCTCCGATGTCATTACATCATTCCACTGGAGTAAAGACCACAGAACATTCATAGGAATAATAGCACCTGACTCTATAAAATAAAGACCAGCACCATCTTGGCAAGCATTACATCATTCAACTCGAATGAAGATCGCAACACCTTCACTAAAATTACATTACCTAACTCTATATTATGAAAACAACGACCATCTTGGCTGACATTACATCATTCAACAGGAGTAAATATTGCAACACCTTCGTTGGAACGATATGACGTGACTCTATAGAATGAACACCAAAACCATCTTGGTTGGCATTACATCATTCAACTGTAGTGATGACCGCAACACCTTCACTAGAATTATATCACCTAATTCTATAGAATGAAGACCACGACCATCATGGTTGGCGTTACATCATTCAACGTAGTGATGACCGCAACATCTTCACTAGAATTATGTCTCCTAATTCTATAGAATGAAGACCACGACCATCTCGGATGGCATTACATCATTCCACCGGAGTAAAGACCACGAGAACATTCATAGGAATAATAGCACACGACTCTATAAAATAAATACCAGCACCATCTTGGCAAGCATTACATCATTCAACCGGAATGAAGATCGCAACACCTTCACTACAATTACATTACCTAACTCTATATTATGAAAACAACGACCATCTTGGGCGACATTACATCATTCAACGGGAGTAAGTATTGCAACACCTTCGTTGGAATGATATGACGTGACTCTATAGAATCAAGACCAAAACCATCTTGGTTGGTATTACATCTTTCAAGCGGAGTAAAGACCACACACCTTCATTTGTAATTATATCACATGACTCTATACAATGAAGACCACGACCATCTGGCTCGCATTACGTCATTCGACTATAGTGAAGACCACATAACCTTCATAGGAATTATAGCACCGACTCAATAAAATGAAGACCACCACCATCTTGCCAAGCATTACATCATCCCATTGGAGTGAAGATTGCAACACCTTCACAGAAATACATTACCTAACTCTATATTATGAAGACCACGACCATCTTGGCGAGACATTACATCGACCACCGGAGTGAAGATCCATGCACCTTTGCGGTTATTATATCATGTGACTCTATAGAATGATGACCATAACCATCATGGTTGGCATTACATCATTCATTGTAGTGATGACCGCAACACCTTCAAGTAGAATTATATCACCTAATTCTATAGAATGAATACCACGACCATCATGGTTGGCATTACATCATTCAACCTGTAGTGATGACCGCAACACCTTCACTAGAATTATATCACCTAATTCTATAGAATGAAGACCACGACCATCATGGTTGGCGTTACATCATTCAACCGTAGTGATGACCGCAACATCTTCTTTGGAATTATGTCTCCTAATTCTATAGAATGAAGACCACGACCATCTCGGATGTCATTACATCATTCCACCGGAGTAAAGACGACGAGAACATTCATAGGAATAATAGCACCGACTCTTTAAAATAAAGACCAAGCACCATCTTGGCAAGCATTACATCATTCAATTGGAATGAAGATCGCAACACCTTCACTACAATTACATTACCTAACTCTATATTATGAAAACAACGACCATCTTGGTGGCATTACATCATTCAACGGGAGTAAATATTGCAACACCTTCGTTGGAACGATATGACGTGACTCTATAGAATGAACACCAAAACCATTTTGGTTGGCATTACATCATTCAACCGTAGTGATGACCGCAACACCTTCACTAGAATTATATCACCTAATTCTATAGAATGAAGACCACGACCATCATGGTTGGCGTTACATCATTCAAGCTGTAGTGATGACCGCAACATCTTCACTAGAATTATGTCTCCTAATTCTATAGAATGAAGACCACGACCATCTCGGATGGCATTACATCATTCCACCGGAGTAAAGACCACGAGAACCTTCATAGGACTAATAGCACACGACTCTATAAAATAAAGACCAAGCACCATCTTGGCAAGCATTAAATCATTCAAGCGGAATGAAGATCGCAACACCTTCACTACAATTACATTACCTAACTCTATAATATGAAAACAACGACCATCTTGGCTGACATTACATCATTCAACAGGAGTAAATATTGCAACACCTGAGTTGGAATGATATGATGTGACTCTATAGAACCTAAACCATCTTGGCTGGCATTACATCTTTCAACTGGAGTAAAGAGCACACACCTTCGCTGTAATTATATCACATGACTCTATACAATGAAGACCACGACCATCCTGGCTCGCATTACGTCATTCGACTATAGTGAAGACCACATAACCTTCATAGGAATTATAGCACCTGACTCAATAAAATGAAGACCACCACCATCTTGCCAAGCATTACATCATCCCATTGGAGTGAAGATTGCAACACCTTCACAGGAAATACATTACCTAACTCTATATTATAAAGACCACGACCATCTAGGCGGACATTACATCGACCACCGGAGTGAAGATCACCGCACCTTTGCGGTTATTATATCATGTGACTCTATAGAATGATGACCATAACCATCATGGTTGGCATTACATCATTCAATTTGTAGTGATGACCGCAACACCTTCACTAGAATAATATCACCTAATTCTATACAATGAAGACCACGACCATCATGGTTGGCATTACATCATTCAAGCGTAGTGATGACCGCAACACCGTCACTAGAATTATATCACCTAATTCTATAGAATGAAGACCACGACCATCATGGTTGTCGTTAAATCATTCAACCGTAGTGATGACCGCAACATCTTCACTTTGGAATTATGTCTCCTAATTCTATAGAATGAAGACCACGACCATCTCGGATGGCATTACATCATTCCACCTTTGGAGTAATGACCACAGAACATTCATAGGACTAATAGCACACGACTCTATAAAATAAAGACCAGCGCCATCTTGGCAAGCATTACATCATTCAATTGGAATGAAGATCGCAACACCTTCACTACATTACATTACCTAACTCTATATTATGAAAACAACGACCATCTTGGCCGACATTACATTATTCAACAGAGTAAATATTGCAACACCTTCGTTGGAACGATATGACGTGACTACTATAGAATTAACACCAAAACCATCTTGGTTGGCATTACATCATTCAACTGTAGTGATGACCACAACACCTTCACTAGAATTATATCACCTAATTCTATAGAATGAAGACCACGACCTTCATAGTTGGCGTTACATCATTCAACTGTAGTGATGACCGCAACATCTTCACTAGAATTATGTCTCCTAATTCTGTAGAATGAAGACCACGACCATCTCGGATGGCATTACATCATTCCTCCGGAGTAAAGACCACGAGAACATTCATAGGACTAATAGCACCGACTCTATAAAATAAAGACCAAGCACCATCTTGGCAAGCATTACATCATTCAACCGGAATGAAGATCGCAACACCTTCACTACAATTACATTACCTAACTCTATATTATGAAAACAACGACCATCTTGGCTGACATTACATCATTCAATAGGAGTAAAGACCACACACCTTCGCTGTAATTATATCACCTGACTCCATACAATGAAGACCACGACCATCCTGGCTCGCATTACGTCATTCGACTATAGTGAAGACCACATAACCTTCATAGGAATTATAGCACCTGACTCAACAAAATGAAGACCACCACCATCTTGCCAAGCATTACATCATCCCATTGGAGTGAAGATTGCAACACCTTCATAGGAAATACATTACCTAACTCTATATTATGAAGACCACGACCATCTTGGCAGACATTACATCTGACCACTGGAGTGAAGATCACTGCACCTTTGCGGTTATTATATTATGTGACTCTATAGAATGATGACCATAACCATCATGGTTGGCATTACATCATTCAACTGTAGTGATGACCGCAACACCTTCACTAGAATAATATCACCTAGTTCTATACAATGAAGACCACGACCATCATGGTTGGCATTACATCATTCAACTGTAGTGATGACCGCAACACCTTCACTAGAATTATATCACCTAATTCTATAGAATGAAGACCACGACCATCATGGTTGGCGTTACATCATTCAACTGTAGTGATGACTGCAACATCTTCACTGGAATTATGTCTCCTAATTCTATAGAATGAAGACCACGATCATCTCGGATGGCATTACATCATTCCACCGGAGTAATGACCACGAACATTCATAGGACTAATAGCACCGACTCTATAAAATAAAGACCGGCGCCATCTTGGCAAGCATTACATCATTCAATTGGAATAAAGATCGCAACACATTCACTACAATTACATTACCTAACTCTATATTATTAAAACAACGACCATCTTGGGCGACATTACATCATTCAACGGGAGTAAATATTGTAACACCTTCGTTGGAACGATATGACGTGACTCTATAGAATGAACACCAAAACCATCTTGGTTGGCATTACATCATTCAAGCTGTAGTGATGACCGCAACACCTTCACTAGAATTATATCACCTAATTCTATAGAATGAAGACCACGACCTTCATTGTTGGCGTTACATCATTCAACTGTAGTGATGACCGCAACATCTTCACTGGAATTATGTCTCCTAATTCTATAGAATGAAGACCACGATCATCTCGGATGGCATTACATCATTCCCTTTGGAGTAATGACCACAGAACATTCATAGGACTAATAGCACCTGACTCTATAAAATAAAGACCAGCGCCATCTTGGCAAGCATTACATCATTCAATTGGAATGAAGATCGCAACAACTTCACTACATTACATTACCTAACTCTATATTATGAAAACAACGACCATCTTGGCTGACATTACATCATTCAACAGGAGTAAATATTGCAACACCTTCGTTGGAACGATCTGACGTGACTCTACAGAATTAACACCAAAACCATCTTGGTTGGCATTACATCATTCAACTGTAGTGATGACCGCAACACCTTCACTAGAATTATATCACCTAATTCTATAGAATGAAGACCACGACCTTCATTGTTGGCGTTACATCATTCAACTGTAGTGATGACCGCAACATCTTCACTAGAATTATGTCTCCTAACTCTATAGAATGAAGACCACGACCATCTCGGATGGCATTACATCATTCCACTGGAGTAAAGACCACAGAACATTCATAGGACTAATAGCACCTGACTCTATAAAATAAAGACCAGCACCATCTTGGCAAGCATTACATCATTCAACTGGAATGAAGATCGCAACACCTTCACTACAATTACATTACCTAACTCTATATTATGAAAACAACGACCATCTTGGTCGACATTACATAATTCAACGGAGTAAAGACCACACACCTTCGCTGTAATTATATCACACGACTCTATACAATGAAGACCACGACCATCTGCCTCGCATTACGTCATTCGACTATAGTGAAGACCACATAACCTTCATAGGAATTATAGCACACGACTCAATAAAATGAAGACCACCACCATCTTGCCAAGCATTACATCATCCCATTGGAGTGAAGATTGCAACACCTTCACGGAAATACATTACCTAACTCTATATTATGAAGACCACGACCATCTTGGCGGACATTACATCGACCCTTTGAAGTGAAGATCACTTGCACCTTTGCGGTTATTATATCATGTGACTCTATAGAATGATGACCATAACCATCATGGTTGGCATTACATCATTCAACTGTAGTGATGACCGCAACACCTTCACTAGAATAATATCACCTAATTCTATAGAATGAAGACCACGACCATCATGGTTGGCATTACATCATTCAACTGTAGTGATGACCGGAACACCTTCAGTAGAATTATATCACCTAATTCTATAGAATGAAGACCACGACCATCATGGTAGGCATTACATCATTCAACTGTAGTGATGACCGCAAACCTTCACTAGAATTATATCACCTAATTCTATAGAATGAAGACCACGACCATCATGGTTGTCGTTAAATCATTCAACTGTAGTGATGACCGCAACATCTTCACTGGAATTATGTCTCCTAATTCTATAGAATGAAGACCACGACCATCTCGGATGGCATTACATCATTCCACTGGAGTAATGACCACAGAACATTTATAGGACTAATAGCACCTGACTCTATAAAATAAAGACCAGCGCCATCTTGGCAAGCATTACATCATTCAATTGGAATGAAGATCGCAACACCTTCACTACAATTACATTACCTAACTCTATATTATGAAAACAACGACCATCTTGGGCGACATTACATCATTCAACAGGAGTAAATATTGCAACACCTTCGTTGGAACGATATGACGTGACTCTACAGAATTAACACCAAAACCATCTTGGTTGGCATTACATCATTCAACTGTAGTGATGACCGCAACACCTTCACTAGAATTATATCACCTAATTCTATAGAATGAAGACCACGACCTTCATAGTTGGCGTTACATCATTCAACTGTAGTGATGACCGCAACATCTTCACTAGAATTATGTCTCCTAATTCTATAGAATGAAGGCCACGACCATCTCGGATGGCATTACATCATTCCTCCGGAGTAAAGACACACGAGAACATTCATAGGACTAATAGCACACGACTCTATAAAATAAAGACCAAGCACCATCTTGGCAAGCATTACATCATTCAACCGGAATGAAGATCGCAACACCTTCACTACAATTACATTACCTAACTCTATATTATGAAAACAACGACCATCTTGGCTGACATTACATCATTCAATAGGAGTAAAGACCACACACCTTCGCTGTAATTATATCACCTGACTCCATACAATGAAGACCACGACCATCCTGGCTCGCATTACGTCATTCGACTATAGTGAAGACCACATAACCTTCATAGGAATTATAGCACCTGACTCAATAAAATGAAGACCACCACCATCTTGCCAAGCATTACATCATCCCATTGGAGTGAAGATTGCAACACCTTCATAGGAAATACATTAACTAACTCTATATTATGAAGACCACGACCATCTTGGCAGACATTACATCGACCCTTTGGAGTGAAGATCACCTGCACCTTTGCGGTTATTATATTATGTGACTCTATAGAATGATGACCATAACCATCATGGTTGGCATTACATCATTCAATTTGTAGTGATGACCGCAACACCTTCACTAGAATAATATCACCTAGTTCTATACAATGAAGACCACGACCATCATGGTTGGCATTACATCATTCAACCTGTAGTGATGACCGCAACACCTTCACTAGAATTATATCACCTAATTCTATAGAATGAAGACCACGACCATCATGGTTGGCGTTACATCATTCAACTGTAGTGATGACTGCAACATCTTCACTTTGGAATTATGTCTCCTAATTCTATAGAATGAAGACCACGATCATCTCGGATGGCATTACATCATTCCACCGGAGTAATGACCACGAACATTCATAGGACTAATAGCACCTGACTCTATAAAATAAAGACCAGCTCCATCTTGGCAAGCATTACATCATTCAATTGGAATAAAGATCGCAACACATTCACTACAATTACATTACCTAACTCTATATTATTAAAACAACGACCATCTTGGCTGACATTACATCATTCAACAGGAGTAAATATTGTAACACCTTCGTTGGAACGATATGACGTGACTCTATAGAATGAACACCAAAACCATCTTGGTTGGCATTACATCATTCAACTGTAGTGATGACCGCAACACCTTCACTAGAATTATATCACCTAATTCTATAGAATGAAGACCACGACCTTCATGGTTGGCGTTACATCATTCAACTGTAGTGATGACCGCAATATCTTCACTAGAATTATGTCTCCTAATTCTATAGAATGAAGACCACGACCATCTCGGATGGCATTACATCATTCCACTGGAGTAAAGACCATAGAACATTCATAGGACTAATAGCACCGACTCTATAAAATAAAGACCAAGCACCATCTTGGCAAGCATTACATCATTCAACCTGGAATGAAGATCGCAACACCTTCACTACAATTACATTACCTAACTCTATATTATGAAAACAACGACCATCTTGGGTGACATTACATAATTCAGCTGGAGTAAAGACCACACACCTTCGCTGTAATTATATCACACGACTCTATACAATGAAGACCACGACCATCCTGGCTCGCATTACGTCATTCGACTATAGTGAAGACCACATAACCTTCATAGGAATTATAGCACCGACTCAATAAAATGAAGACCACCACCATCTTGCCAAGCATTACATCATCCCATTGGAGTGAAGATTGCAACACCTTCACGGAAAACATTACCTAACTCTATATTATGAAGACCACGACCATCTTGGCGACATTACATCGACCACTTTGAAGTGAAGATCACTGCACCTTTGCGGTTATTATATCATGTGACTCTATAGAATGATGACCATAACCATCATGGTTGGCATTACATCATTCAACTGTAGTGATGACCGCAACACCTTCACTAGAATAATATCACCTAATTCTATAGAATGAAGACCACGACCATCATGGTTGGCATTACATCATTCAACTGTAGTGATGACCGCAACACCGTCACTAGAATTATATCACCTAATTATATAGAATGAAGACCACGACCATCATGGTTGTCGTTAAATCATTCAACTGTAGTGATGACCGCAACATCTTCACTGGAATTATGTCTCCTAATTCTATAGAATGAAGACCACGACCATCTCGGATGGCATTACATCATTCCACTGGAGTAATGACCACAGAACATTCATAGGACTAATAGCACCTGACTCTATAAAATAAAGACCAGCGCCATCTTGGCAAGCATTACATCATTCAATTGGAATGAAGATCGCAACACCTTCACTACAATTACATTACCTAACTCTATATTATGAAAACAACGACCATCTTGGCTGACATTACATCATTCAACGGGAGTAAATATTGCAACACCTTCGTTGGAACGATATGACGTGACTCTACAGAATTAACACCAAAACCATCTTGGTTGGCATTACATCATTCAACTGTAGTGATGACCGCAACACCTTCACTAGAATTATATCACCTAATTCTATATAATGAAGACCACGACCTTCATAGTTGGCGTTACATCATTCAACTGTAGTGATGACCGCAACATCTTCACTAGAATTATGTCTCCTATTTCTATAGAATGAAGGCCACGACCATCTCGGATGGCATTACATCATTCCTCTGGAGTAAAGACCACAGAACATTCATAGGACTAATAGCACCTGACTCTATAAAATAAAGACCAGCACCATCTTGGCAAGCATTACATCATTCCCGGAATGAAGAACGCAACACCTTCACTACAATTACATTACCTAACTCTATATTATGAAAACAACGACCATCTTGGCTGACATTACATCATTCAATAGGAGTAAAGACCCACACGTTGCTTCGCTGTAATTATATCACTCCGACTCCATACAATGAAGACCACGACCATCCTGGCTCGCATTACGTCATTCGACTATAGTGAAGACCACATAACCTTCATAGGAATTATAGCACATGACTCAATAAAATGAAGACCACCACCATCTTGCCAAGCATTACATCATCCCATTGGAGTGAAGATTGCAACACCTTCATAGGAAATACATTACCTAACTCTATATTATGAAGACCACGACCATCTTGGCGAGACATTACATCGACCCCTTTGGAGTGAAGATCACTGCACCTTTGCGGTTATTATATCATGTGACTCTATAGAATGATGACCATAACCATCATGGTTGGCATTACATCATTCAACTGTAGTGATGACCGCAACACCTTCAGTAGAATTATATCACCTAATTCTATAGAATGAAGACCACGACCATCATGGTTGGCATTACATCATTCAACTGTAGTGATGACCGCAACACCTTCACTAGAATTATATCACCTAATTCTATAGAATGAAGACCACGACCATCATGGTTGGCGTTACATCATGCAACTGTAGTGATGACCGCCACATCTTCACTAGAATTATGTCACCTAATTCTATAGAATGAAGACCACGACCATCTCGGATGGCATTACATCATTCCACCGGAGTAAAGACCACGAGAACATTCATAGGAATAATAGCACCGACTCTATTAAATAAAGACCAAAGCACCATCTTGGCAAGCATTACATCATTCAATTGGAATAAAGATCGCAACACATTCACTACAATTACATTACCTAACTCTATATTATGAAAACAACGACCATCTTGGCTGACATTACATCATTCAACGGGAGTAAATATTGCAACACCTTCGTTGGAATAATATGACGTGACTCTCTTAGAATCAAGACCAAAACCATCTTGGTTGGCATTACATATTTCAACTAGAGTAAAGACCACACACCTTCGCTGTAATTATATCACCTGACTCTATACAATGAAGACCACGACCATCCTGGCTCGCATTACGTCATTCGACTATAGTGAAGACCACATAACCTTCATAGAAATTATAGCACTTGACTCAATAAAATGAAGACCACCACCATCTTGCCAAGCATTACATCATCCCATTGGAGTGAAGATTGCAACACCTTCACAGGAAATACATTACCTAACTCTATATTATGAAGACCACGACCATCTTGGCAGACATTACATCTTACCACTGGAGTGAAGATCACTGCACATTTGCGGTTATTATATCATGTGACTCTATAGAATGATGACCATAACCATCATGGTTGACATTACATCATTCAACAGTAGTGATGACCGCAACAGCTTCAGTAGAATTATATCACCTAATTCTATACAATGAAGACCACGACCATCATGGTTGGCATTACATCATTCAACTGTAGTGATGACCGCAACACCTTCACTAGAATTATATCACCTAATTCTATAGAATGAAGACCACGACCATCAAGGTTGGCGTTACATCATTCAACTGTAGTGATGACCGCAACATCTTCACTGGAATTATGTCTCCTAATTCTATAGAATGAAGACCACGACCATCTCGGATGGCATTACATCATTCCACTGGAGTAATGACCACAGAACATTCATAGGACTAATAGCACCTGACGCTATAAAATAAAGACCAGCGCCATCTTGGTAAGCATTACATCATTCAATTGGAATGAAGATCGCAACACCTTCACTACAATTACATTACCTAACTCTATATTATGAAAACAACGACCATCGTGGCTGACATTACATCATTCAACAGGAGTAAATATTGCAACACCTTCGTTGGAACGATATGACGTGACTCTATAGAATGAACACCAAAACCATCTTGGTTGGCATTACATCATTCAACTGTAGTGATGACCGCAACACCTTCACTAGAATTATATCACCTAATTCTATAGAATGAAGACCACGACCTTCATGGTTGGCGTTACATCATTCAACGGTAGTGATGACCACAACATCTTCACTAGAATTATGTCTCCTAATTCTATAGAATGAAGACCACGACCATCTCGGATGGCATTACATCATTCCACTGGAGTAAAGACCACAGAACATTCATAGGACTAATAGCACCTGACTCTATAAAATAAAGACCAAAGCACCATCTTGTCAAGCATTACATCATTCAACCGGAATGAAGATCGCAACACCTTCACTACAATTACATTACCTAACTCTATATTATGAAAACAACGACCATCTTGGTGACATTACATCATTCAACGGGAGTAAATATTGCAACACACCGAGTTGGAATGATATGACGTGACTCTATAGAACAAAAACCATCTAGGGTTGGCATTACATCTTTCAACGGGAGTAAAGACCACACACCTTCGCCGTAATTATATCCCACGACTCAATACAATGAAGACCACGACCATCTGGCTCGCATTACGTCATTCGACTATAGTGAAGAACACATAACCTTCATACGAATTATAGCACCTGACTCAATAAAATGAAGACCACCACTATCTTGCCAAGCATTACGTCATCCCATTGGAGTGAAGATTGCAACACCTTCACAGGAAATACATAACCTAACTCTATATTATGAAGACCACGACCATCTTGGCAGACATTACATCTGACCACTGGAGTGAAGATCACTGCACCTTTGCGGTTATTATATCATGTGACTCTATAGAATGATGACCATAACCATCATGGTTGGCATTACATCATTCAACTGTAGTGATGACCGCAACACCTTCACTAGAATAATATCACCTAATTCTATACAATGAAGACCACGACCATCATGGTTGGCATTACATCATTCAACTGTAGTGATGACCGCAACACCTTCACTAGAATTATATCACCTAATTCTATAGAATGAAGACCACGACCATCATGGTTGGCGTTACATCATTCAACTATAGTGATGACCGCAATATCTTCACTGGAATTATGTCTCCTAATTCTATAGAATGAAGACCACGACCATCTCGGATGGCATTACATCATTCCACTGGAGTAAGGACCACAGAACATTCATAGGAATCATAGCACCGGACTCTATCAAATGAAGACCACCACCATCTTGGCAAGCATTACATCATTCAATTGGAATAAAGATCGCAACACATTCACTACAATTACATTACCTAACTCTATATTATGAAAACAACGACCATCTTGGCTGACATTACATCATTCAACAGGAGTAAATATTGCAACACCTTCGTTGGAATAATATGACGTGACTCTATAGAATCAAGACCAAAACCATCTTGGTTGGCATTACATATTTCAACTAGAGTAAAGACCACACACCTTCGCTGTAATTATATCACCTGACTCTATACAATGAAGACCACGACCATCCTGGCTCGCATTACGTCATTCGACTATAGTGAAGACCACATAACCTTCATAGAAATTATAGCACCTGACTCAATAAAATGAAGACCACCACCATCTTGCCAAGCATTACATCATCCCATTGGAGTGAAGATTGCAACACCTTCACAGGAAATACATTACCTAACTCTATATTATGAAGACCACGACCATCTTGGCGGACATTACATCTTACCACCGGAGTGAAGATCACCGCACATTTGCGGTTATTATATCATGTGACTCTATAGAATGATGACCATAACCATCATGGTTGACATTACATCATTCAACAAAGTAGTGATGACCGCAACGACTTCGGTAGAATTATATCACCTAATTCTATACAATGAAGACCACGACCATCATGGTTGGCATTACATCATTCAACCGTAGTGATAACCGCAACACCTTCACTAGAATTATATCACCTAATTCTATAGAATGAAGACCACGACCATCAAGGTTGGCGTTACATCATTCAATTTGTAGTGATGACCGCAACATCTTCACTTTGGAATTATGTCTCCTAATTCTATAGAATGAAGACCACGACCATCTCGGATGGCATTACATCATTCCACCTTTGGAGTAATGACCACAGAACATTCATAGGACTAATAGCACTGACTCTATAAAATAAAGACCGGCGCCATCTTGGTAAGCATTACATCATTCAATTGGAATGAAGATCGCAACACCTTCACTACAATTACATTACCTAACTCTATATTATGAAAACAACGACCATCGTGGTGACATTACATCATTCAACGGGAGTAAATATTGCAACACCTTCGTTGGAACGATATGACGTGACTCTATAGAATGAACACCAAAACCATCTTGGTTGGCATTACATCATTCAACTGTAGTGATGACCGCAACACCTTCACTAGAATTATATCACCTAATTCTATAGAATGAAGACCACGACCTTCATGGTTGGCGTTACATCATTCAACGGTAGTGATGACCACAACATCTTCACTAGAATTATGTCTCCTAATTCTATAGAATGAAGACCACGACCATCTCGGATGGCATTACATCATTCCTTTGGAGTAAAGACCACGAGAACATTCATAGGACTAATAGCACCTGACTCTATAAAATAAAGACCAGCACCATCTTGTCAAGCATTACATCATTCAACTGGAATGAAGATCGCAACACCTTCACTACAATTACATTACCTAACTCTATATTATGAAAACAACGACCATCTTGGCTGACATTACATCATTCAACAGGAGTAAATATTGCAACACCTGAGTTGGAATGATATGACGTGACTCTATAGAACAAAAACCATCTAGGCTGGCATTACATCTTTCAACAGGAGTAAAGACCACACACCTTCGACTGTAATTATATCACCGACTCAATACAATGAAGACCCACCACCATCTGGCTCGCATTACGTCATTCGACTATAGTGAAGAACACATAACCTTCATACGAATTATAGCACCTGACTCAATAAAATGAAGACCACCACTATCTTGCCAAGCATTACGTCATCCCATTGGAGTGAAGATTGCAACACCTTCACAGGAAATACATAACCTAACTCTATATTATGAAGACCACGACCATCTTGGCGGACATTACATCGACCCGGAGTGAAGATCACTGCACCTTTGCGGTTATTATATCATGTGACTCTATAGAATGATGACCATAACCATCATGGTTGGCATTACATCATTCAAGCGTAGTGATGACCGCAACACCTTCACTAGAATAATATCACCTAATTCTATACAATGAAGACCACGACCATCATGGTTGGCATTACATCATTCAACCGTAGTGATGACCGCAACACCTTCACTAGAATTATATCACCTAATTCTATAGAATGAAGACCACGACCATCATGGTTGGCGTTACATCATTCAACTATAGTGATGACCGCAATATCTTCTTCTTTGGAATTATGTCTCCTAATTCTATAGAATGAAGACCACGACCATCTCGGATGGCATTACATCATTCCACTGGTAAGGACCACGAGAACATTCATAGGAATCATAGCACCGGACTCTATCAAATGAAGACCACCACCATCTTGGCAAGCATTACATCATTCAATTGGAATGAACATCGCAACACCTTCACTGGAATTACATTACCTAATTCTATATTATCAAAACCAAGACCATCTTGGCTGGCATTACATCATTCAACTAGAGTAAATATTGCAACACCTTCGTTGGAACGATATGACGTGACTCTATAGAATGAACACCAAAACCATCTTGGTTGGCATTACATCATTCAACTGTAGTGATGACCGCAACACCTTCACTAGAATTATATCACCTAATTTTATAGAATGAAGACCACGACCATCATGGTTGGCGTTACATCATTCAAGCGTAGTGATGACCGCAACATCTTCACTAGAATTATGTCTCCTAATTCTATAGAATGAAGACCACGACCATCTCGGATGGCATTACATCTTTCCACCTTTGGAGTAAAGACCACGAACATTCATAGGACTAATAGCACACGACTCTATAAAATAAAGACCAACACCATCTTGGCAAGCATTACATCATTCAACCGGAATGAAGATCGCAACACCTTCACTACATTTACATTACCTAACTCTATATTATGAAAACAACGACCATCTTGGGCGACATTACATCATTCAACGGGAGTAAATATTGCAACACCGAGTTGGAATGATATGACGTGACTCTATAGAACCAAAACCATCTGGTGGCATTACATCATTCAACGGAGTAAAGACCACACACCTTTTGTAATTATAACACACGACTCTATACAATGAAGACCACGACCATCACGGCTCGCATTACGTCATTCGACTATAGTGAAGACCACATAACCTTCATAGGAATTATAGCACACGACTCAATAAAATGAGGACCACCACTATCTTGCCAAGCATTACGTCATCCCATTGGAGTGAAGATTGCAACACCTTCACAGAAATACATTACCTAACTCTATATTATGAAGACCACGACCATCTTGACGGACATTACATCGACCACCGGAGTGAAGATCACCGCACCTTTGCGGTTATTATATCATGTGACTCTATAGAATGATGACCATAACCATCATGGTTGGCATTACATCATTCAACTGTAGTGATGACCGCAACACCTTCACTAGAATAATATCACCTAATTCTATACAATGAAGACCACGACCATCATGGTTGGCATTACATCATTCAACTGTAGTGATGACCGCAACACCTTCACTAGAATTATATCACCTAATTCTATAGAATGAAGACCACGACCATCAAGGTTGGCGTTACATCATTCAACTGTAGTGATGACCGCAACATCTTCACTGGAATTATGTCTCCTAATTCTATAGAATGAAGACCACGACCATCTCGGATGGCATTACATCATTCCACTAGAGTAATGACCACAGAACATTCATAGGACTAATAGCACTTGACTCTATAAAATAAAGACCAGCGCCATCTTGGTAAGCATTACATCATTCAATTGGAATGAAGATCGCAACACCTTCACTACAATTACATTACCTAACTCTATATTATGAAAACAACGACCATCTTGGTGACATTACATCATTCAACAGAGTAAATATTGCAACACCTTCGTTGGAACGATATGACGTGACTCTATAGAATGAACACCAAAACCATCTTGGTTGGCATTACATCATTCAATTTGTAGTGATGACCGCAACACCTTCACTAGAATTATATCACCTAATTCTATAGAATGAAGACCACGACCTTCATGGTTGGCGTTACATCATTCAACGGTAGTGATGACCACAACATCTTCACTAGAATTATGTCTCCTAATTCTATAGAATGAAGACCACGACCATCTCGGATGGCATTACATCATTCCACCGGAGTAAAGACCACGAGAACATTCATAGGACTAATAGCACACGACTCTATAAAATAAAGACCAAGCACCATCTTGGCAAGCATTACATCATTCAACCGGAATGAAGATCGCAACACCTTCACTACAATTACATTACCTAACTCTATATTATGAAAACAACGACCATCTTGGCGACATTACATCATTCAACAGGAGTAAATATTGCAACACCTGAGTTGGAATGATATGACGTGACTCTATAGAACAAAAACCATCTAGGCTGGCATTACATCTTTCAACAGGAGTAAAGACCACACACCTTCGCTGTAATTATATCACCTGACTCTATACAATGAAGACCACGACCATCCTGGCTCGCATTACGTCATTCGACTATAGTGAAGACCACATAACCTTCATAGGAATTATAGCACCTGACTCAATAAAATGAAGACCACCACTATCTTGCCAAGCATTACGTCATCCCATTGGAGTGAAGATTGCAACACCTTCACTGGAAATACATTACCTAACTCTATATTATGAAGACCACGACCATCTCGGATGGCATTACATCATTCCACTGGAGTAAAGACCACAGAACATTCATAGGACTAATAGCACCTGACTCTATAAAATAAAGACCAGCACCATCTTGGCAAGCATTACATCATTCAACTGGAATGAAGATCGCAACACCTTCACTATAATTACATTACCTAACTCTATATTATGAAAACAACGACCATCTTGGCTGACATTACATCATTCAACAGGAGTAAATATTGCAACACCTGAGTTGGAATGATATGACGTGACTCTATAGAACCAAAACCATCTTGGCTGGCATTACATCTTTCAACTGGAGTAAAGACCACATACCTTCGCTATAATTATATCACCTGACTCTATACAATGAAGACCACGACCATCCTGGCTCGCATTACGTCATTCGACTATAGTGAAGACCACATAACCTTCATAGGAATTATAGCACCTGACTCAATAAAATGAAGACCACCACTATCTTGCCAAGCATTACCTCATCCCATTGGAGTGAAGATTGCAACACCTTCATAGGAAATACATTACCTAACTCTATATTATGAAGACCACGACCATCTTGGCAGACATTACATCTGACCACTGGAGTGAAGATCACTGCACCTTTATGGTTATTATATTATGTGACTCTATAGAATGATGACATAACCATCATGGTTGGCATTACATCATTCAACTGTAGTGATGACCGCAACACCTTCACTAGAATAATATCACCTAATTCTATACAATGAAGACCACGACCATCATGGTTCGCATTACATCATTCAACTGTAGTGATGACCGCAACACCTTCACTAGAATTATATCACCTAATTCTATAGAATGAAGACCACGACCATCATGGTTGGCGTTACATCATTCAACTGTAGTGATGACCGCAACATCTTCACTGGAATTATGTCTCCTAATTCTATAGAATGAAGACCACGACCATCATGGTTGGCGTTACATCATTCAACTGTAGTGATGACCACAACATCTTCACTGGAATTATGTCTCCTAATTCTATAGAATGAAGACCACGACCATCTCGGATGGCATTACATCATTCCACTGGAGTAATGACCACAGAACATTCATAGGACTAATAGCACCTGACACTATAAAATAAAGACCAGCGCCATCTTGGCAAGCATTACATCATTCAATTGGAATGAAGATCGCAACACCTTCACTACAATTACATTACCTAACTCTATATTATGAAAACAACGACCATCTTGGCGACATTACATCATTCAACGGGAGTAAATATTGCAACACCTTCGTTGGAACGATATGACGTGACTCTATAGAATGAACACCAAAACCATCTTGGTTGGCATTACATCATTCAACTGTAGTGATGACCGCAACACCTTCACTAGAATTATATCACCTAATTCTATAGAATGAAGACCACGACCTTCATGGTTGGCGTTAGATCATTCAAGCGTAGTGATGACCGCAACATCTTCACTAGAATTATGTCTCCTAATTCTATAGAATGAAGACCACGACCATCTCGGATGGCATTACATCATTCCACTTTGGAGTAAAGACCACAGAACATTCATAGGACTAATAGCACCTGACTCTATAAAATAAAGACCAGCACCATCTTGGCAAGCATTACATCATTCAACCGGAATGAAGATCGCAACACCTTCACTACAATTACATTACCTAACTCTATATTATGTAAACAACGACCATCTTGGTGACATTACATCATTCAACGGGAGTAAATATTGCAACACCTTCGTTGGAACGATATGACGTGACTCTATAGAATGAACACCAAAACCATCTTGGTTGGCATTACATCATTCAAGCGTAGTGATGACCGCAACACCTTCACTAGAATTATATCACCTAATTCTATAGAATGAAGACCACGACCTTCATGGTTGGCGTTAGATCATTCATTTGTAGTGATGACCGCAACATCTTCACTAGAATTATGTCTCCTAATTCTATAGAATGAAGACCACGACCATCTCGGATGGCATTACATCATTCCACCGGAGTAAAGACCACAGAACATTCATAGGACTAATAGCACACGACTCTATAAAATAAAGACCAAGCACCATCTTGGCAAGCATTACATCATTCAAATTGGAATGAAGATCGCAACACCTTCACTATAATTACATTACCTAACTCTATATTATGAAAACAACGACCATCTTGGCGACATTACATCATTCAACGGGAGTAAATATTGCAACACCCGAGTTGGAATGATATGACGTGACTCTATAGAACCAAAACCATCTTGGGTGGCATTACATCTTTCAAGCGGAGTAAAGACCACATACCTTCGCTATAATTATATCACCCGACTCTATACAATGAAGACCACGACCATCTGGCTCGCATTACGTCATTCGACTATAGTGAAGACCACATAACCTTCATAGGAATTATAGCACCGACTCAATAAAATGAAGACCACCACTATCTTGCCAAGCATTACCTCATCCCATTGGAGTGAAGATTGCAACACCTTCATAGGAAATACATTACCTAACTCTATATTATGAAGACCACGACCATCTTGGCGGAGACATTACATCGACCACCGGAGTGAAGCATCACCGCACCTTTATGGTTATTATATTATGTGACTCTATAGAATGATGACATAACCATCATGGTTGGCATTACATCATTCAATTTGTAGTGATGACCGCAACACCTTCACTAGAATAATATCACCTAATTCTATACAATGAAGACCACGACCATCATGGTTCGCATTACATCATTCAATTTGTAGTGATGACCGCAACACCTTCACTAGAATTATATCACCTAATTCTATAGAATGAAGACCACGACCATCATGGTTGGCGTTACATCATTCAAGCGTAGTGATGACCGCAACATCTTCACTTTGGAATTATGTCTCCTAATTCTAGAGAATGAAGACCACGACCATCTCGGATGGCATTACATCATTCCACTTTGGAGTAATGACCACCGAACATTCATAGGACTAATAGCACACGACTCTATAAAATAAAGACCAAATTGCCATCTTGGCAAGCATTACATCATTCAATTGGAATGAAGATGGCAACACCTTCACTACAATTACATTACCTAACTCTATATTATGAAAACAACGACCATCTTGGCGACATTACATCATTCAACGGGAGTAAATATTGCAACACCTTCGTTGGAACGATATGACGTGACTCTATAGAATCAAGACCAAAACCATCTTGGTTGGCATTACATCTTTCAACTGGAGTAAAGACCACACACCTTCGACGTAATTATATCACCGACTCTATACAATGAAGACCACGACCATCCTGGCTCGCATTACGTCATTCGACTATAGTGAAGACCACATAACCTTCATAGGAATTATAGCACCGACTCAATAAAATGAAGACCACCACCATCATGCCAAGCATTACTTCATCCCATTGGAGTGAAGATTGCAACACCTTCACGGGAAATACATTACATAACTCTATATTATGAAGACCACGACCATCTTGGCGGACATTACATCGACCACCGGGTGAAGATCACCGCACCTTTGCGGTTATTTTATCATGTGACTATATAGAATGATGACCATAACCATCATGGTTGGCATTACATCATTCAACCGTAGTGATGACCGCAACACCTTCGAGAGAATTATATCACCTAATTCTATAGAATGAAGACCACGACCATCATGGTTGGCATTACATCATTCAACCGTAGTGATGATCGCAACACCTTCACTAGAATTATATCACCTAATTCTATAGAATGAAGACCACGACCATCATGGTTGGCGTTACATCATTCAACCGTAGTGATGACCGCAACATCTTCACTGGAATTATGTCTCCTAATTCTATAGAATGAAGACCACAACCATCTCGGATGGCATTACATCATTCCCTTTGGAGTAATGACCACGAGAACATCCATAGGACTAATAGCACCGACTCTATAAAATAAAGACCGGCGCCATCTTGGCAAGCATTACATCATTCAATTGGGATGAAGATCGCAACACCTTCACTACAATTACATTACCTAACTCTATATTATTAAAACAACGACCATCTTGGGCGACATTACATCATTCAACAGAGTAAATATTGCAACACCTTCGTTAGAACGATATGGCGTGACTCTATAGAATGAACACCAAAACCATCTTGGTTGGCATTACATCATTCAACTGTAGTGATGACCGCAACACCTTCACTAGAATTATATCACCTAATTCTATAGAATGAAGACCACGACCTTCATGGTTGGCGTTACATCATTCAACTGTAGTGATGACCGCAACATCTTCACTAGAATTATGTCTCCTAATTCTATAGAATGAAGACCACGACCATCTCGGATGGCATTACATCATTCCACTGGAGTAAAGACCACAGAACATTCATAGGACTAATAGCACCTAACTCTATAAATTAAAGACCAGCACCATCTTGGCAAGCATTACATCATTCAACTGGAATGAAGATCGCAACACCTTCACTACAATTACATTACCTAACTCTATATTATGAAAACAACGACCATCTTGGCTGACATTACATCATTAAACAGGAGTAAATATTGCAACACCTGAGTTGGAATGATATGACGTGACTCTATAGAACCAAAACCATCTTGGCTGGCATTACATCTTTCAACTGGAGTAAAGACCACACACCTTCGCTGTAATTATATCACCTAACTCTATATTATGAAAACAACGACCATCTTGGCTAACATTACATCATTCAACAGGAGTAAATATTGCAACACCTTCGTTGGAACGATATGACGTGACTCTATAGAATGAACACCAAAACCATCTTGGTTGGCATTACATCATTCAACTGTAGTGATGACCGCAACACCTTCACTAGAATTATATCACCTAATTCTATAGAATGAAGACCACGACCATCATGGTTGGCGTTACATCATTCAACTGTAGTGATGACCGCAGAATCTTCACTAGAATTATGTCTCCTAATTCTATAGAATGAAGACCACGACCATCTCGGATGGCATTACATCATTCCACTAGAGTAAAGACCACAGAACATTCATAGGACTAATAGCACACGACTCTATAAAATAAAGACCAAGCACCATCTTGGCAAGCATTACATCATTCAACTGGAATGAAGATCGCAACACCTTCACTACAATTACATTACCTAACTCTATATTATGAAAACAACGACCATCTTGGCTGACATTACATCATTGAACAGGAGTAAAGACCACACACCTTCGCTGTAATTATATCACCTGACTCTATACAATGAAGACCACGACCATCCTGGCTCGCATTACGTCATTCGACTATAGTGAAGACCATATAACCTTCATAGGAATTATAGCACCTGACTCAATAAAATGAAGACCACCACCATCTTGCCAAGCATTACATCATCCCATTGGAGTGAAGATTGCAACACCTTCACAGGAAATACATTACCTAACTCTATATTATGAAGACCACGACCATCTTGGCAGACATTACATCTGACCACTGGAGTGAAGATCACTGCACCTTTGCGGTTATTATATCATGTGACTCTATAGAATGATGACCATAACCATCATGGTTGGCATTACATCATTCAACCGTAGTGATGACCGCAACACCTTCGAGTAGAATTATATCACCTAATTCTATAGAATGAAGACCACGACCATCATGGTTGGCATTACATCATTCAACCGTAGTGATGACCGCAACACCTTCACTAGAATTATATCACCTAATTCTATAGAATGAAGACCACGACCATCATGGTTGGCGTTACATCATTCAACCGTAGTGATGACCGCAACATCTTCACCGGAATTATGTCTCCTAATTCTATAGAATGAAGACCACGACCATCTCGGATGGCATTACATCATTCCACTGGAGTAAGGACCACAGAACATTCATAGAAATCATAGCACCGGACTCTATCAAATGAAGACCACCACCATCTTGGCACGCATTACATCATTCAATTGGAATGAACATCGCAACACCTTCACTATAATTACATTACCTAACTCTATATTATGAAAACAACGACCATCTTGGCTGACATTACATCATTCAACAGGAGTAAATATTGCAACACCTGAGTTGGAATGATATGACGTGACTCTATAGAACCAAAACCATCTTGGCTGGCATTACATCTTTCAACTGGAGTAAAGACCACACACCTTCGCTATAATTATATCACCTGACTCTATACAATGAAGACCACGACCATCCTGGCTCGCATTACGTCATTCGACTATAGTGAAGACCACATAACCTTCATAGGAATTATAGCACCTGACTCAATAAAATGAAGACCACCACTATCTTGCCAAGCATTACGTCATCCCATTGGAGTGAAGATTGCAACAACTTCACAGGAAATACATTACCTAACTCTATATTATGAAGACCACGACCATCTTGACAGACATTACATCTGACCACTGGAGTGAAGATCACTGCACCTTTGCAGTTATTATATCATGTGACTCTATAGAATGAAGACCAAAACCATCATGGTTGGCATTACATCATTCAACTGTAGTGATGACCGCAACACCTTCACTAGAATTATATCACCTAATTCTATAGAATGAAGACCACGACCATCATGGTTGGTATTACATCATTCAAATGTATTGATGACCGCAACATCTTCACTGGAATTATGTCTCCTAATTCAATAGAATGAAGACCACAATCATCTCGGATGGCATTACACCATTCCACTGGAGTAAGGACCACAGAACATTCATAGGAATCATAGCACCGGACTCTATCAAATGAAGACCACCACCATCTTGGCAAGCATTACATCATTCAATTGGAATGAACATCGCAACACCTTCACTGGAATTACATTACCTAATTCTATATTATCAAAACCAAGACCATCTTGGCTGGCATTACATCATTCAACTAGAGTAAATACTGCAACACCTTCACTGGAATGATATGACGTGACTCTATAGAATGAAGACCAAGACCATCTTGGTTGGCATTACATCATTCAACTAGAGTAAAGACCACACACCTTCGCTGTAGTAATATCACCTGCTCTATTTAATGAAGACCACGACCATCCACGGCTCGCATTACGTCATTCGACTATAGTGAAGACCACAGAACCTTCATAGGAAGTATAGCACCTGACTCAATAAAATGAAGACCACCACCATCTTGGCAAGCATTACATCATACAATTGGAGTGAAAATTGAAACATATTCACTGGAAATACATTACCTAACTGTATATTATGAAGACCACGACCATCTTGGTAGACATTACATCTGACCACTGGAGTGAAGATCAATGCACCTTCGCGGTTATTATATCATGTGACTCTATAGAATGAAGACTATAACCATCATGGTTGGCATTACATGATTCAACTGTAGTGATGACCGCAGCATCTTCACTAGAATTATGTATCCTAATTCTATAGAATGAAGACCACGACCATCTCGGATGGCATTACATCATTCTACTGGAGTAAAGACCACAGAACATTCATAGGAATCATAGCACCGGACTCTATCAAATGAAGACCACCACCATCTTGGCAAGCATTACATCATTCAATTGGAATGAACATCGCAACACCTTCACTGGAATTACATTACCTAATTCAATATTATCAAAACCAAGACCATCTTGGCTGGCATTACATCATTCAACTAGAGTAAATATTGCAACACCTTCCCTGGAATGATATGACGTGACTCTATAGAATGAAGACCAAGACCATCTTGGTTGGCATTACATCATTCAACTAGAGTAAAGACCACACACCTTCGCTGTAATAATATCACCTGACTCTATACAATGAAGACCATGACCATCCTGGCTCGCATTACGTCATTCGACTATACTGAAGACCACAAAACCTTCATAAGAAGTATAGCACCTGACGAAATAAAATGAAGACCACCACCATCTTGGCAAGCATTACATCATTCAATTGGAGTGAAGATTGCAACACCTTCACTGGAAATACATTACCTAAGTCTATATTATGAAGACCACGACCATCTTGGCAGACATTACATCTGACCACTGGAGTGAAGATCACTGCACCTTCGCGGTTATTATATCATGTGACTCTATAGAATGAAGACCATAACCATCATGGTTGGCATTACATCATTCAACTGTAGTGATGACCGCAACACCTTCACTAGAATTATACCACCTAATTCTATAGAATGAAGACCACGACCATCATGGTTGGCATTACATCATTCAACTGTAGTAATGACCGCAACACCTGCACTGGTATTATGTCTCCTAATTCTATAGAATGAAGACCACAACCATTTCAGATGGCAATACATCATTCCACTAGAGTAAGGACCACAGATCATTCATAGGAATCATAGCACCTGACTCTATAAAATGAAGACCACCACCATCTTGGCAAGCGTTACATCATTCAATTGGAATAAACATCGCAACACCTTCACTGGAATTACATTACCTAATTCTATATTATGAAAACCAAGACCATCTTGGCTGGCATTACATCATTCAACTAGAGTAAATATTGCAACACCTTTGTTGGAATGATATGACGTGACTCTATAGAATGAAGACCAAGACCATCTTGGTTGTCATTACATCATTCAACTGGAGTAAAGACCACACACCTTTGCTGTATATTTATCACCTGACTCTATTCAATGAAGACCACGACCATCCTGACTCGCATTACGTCATTCGACTATCGAAGACCACGAGAACCTTCATAAGAAGTATAGCACTTGATTCAATAAAATGAAGACCACCACCATCTTGGCAAGCATTACATCATTCAATTGGAGTGAAGATTGCAACACCTTCACTGGAAATACATTACCTAAGTCTATATTATGAAGACCACGACCATCTTGGCAGACATTACATCTGACCACTGGAGTGAAGATCACTGCACCTTCGCGGTAATTATATCATGTGACTCTATAGAATGAAGACCATAACCATCATGGTTGGCATTACATCATTCAACTGTAGTGATGACCGCAACACCTTCACTAGAATTATATCACCTAATTTTATAGAATGAAGACCACGACCATCATGGTTGGCATTACATCATTCAATTGGAATGAACATCGCAACACCTTCTTTGGAATTACATTACCTAATTCTACATTATGAAAACCAAGACCATCTTGGCTGGCATTACATCATTCCACTAGAGTAAAGACCACAGAACATTCATAGGAATCATAGCACCGGACTCATTCAAATGAAGACCACCACCATCTTGGAAAGCATTACATCATTCAATTGGAATGAACATCGCAACACCTTCACTGGAATTACATTACCTAATTCTATATTATGAAAACCAAGAGCATCTTAGCTGGCATTACATCATTCAACTTGAGTAAATATTGCAACACCTTCGCTGGAATGATATGACGTGACTTTATAGAATGAAGACCAAGACCATCTTGGTTGGAATTACATCATTCAACTAGAGTAAAGACCACACACCTTCGCTGTAATAATATCACCTGACTCTATACAATGAAGACCACGACCATCCTGGCTCGCATTACGTCATTCGATTATACTGAAGACCACAAAACCTTCATAAGAAGTATAGCACCTGACTAAATAAAATGAAGACCACCACCATCTTGGCAAGCATTACATGATTCAATTGGAGTGAAGATTGCAACACCTTCACCGGAAATACATTACCTAAGTCTATATTATGAAGACCACGACCATCTTGGCGGACATTACATCGACCCCTTTGGAGTGAAGATCACCGCACCTTCGCGGTTATTATATCATGTGACTCTATAGAATGAAGACCATAACCATCATGGTTGGCATTACATCATTCAACTGTAGTGATGACCGCAACACCTTCACTAGAATTATATCACCTGATTCTATAGAATGAAGACCACGACCATCATAGTTGGCATTACATCATTCAACTGTACTGATGAACGCAGCATCTTCACTAGAATTATGTATCCTAATTCTATAGAATGAAGACCACGACCATCTCGGATGGCATTACATCATTCTACTGGAGTAAAGACCACAGAACATTAATAGGAATCATAGCACCAGACTATATAAAATGAAGACCACCACCATCTTGGCAAGCATTACATCATTCAATTGGAATGAACATCGCAACACCTTCACTGGAATTACATTACCTAATTCTATATTATGAAAACCAAGACCATCTTGGCTGTCATTAGATCATTCAACTTGAGTAAATATTGCAACACCTTCGCTGGAATGATATGACGTGACTCTATAGAATGAAGACCAAGACCATCTTGGTTGGCATTACATCATTCAACTAGAGTAAAGACCACACACCTTCGCTGTAATAATATCACCTGACTCTATACAATGAAGACCACGACCATCCTGGCTCGCATTACGTCATTCGACTATACTGAGGACCACAAAACCTTCATAAGAAGTATAGCACCTGACGAAATAAAATGAAGACCACCACTATCTTGGCAAGCATTACATCATTCAATTGGAGTGAAGATTGCAACACCTTCACTGGAAATACATTACCTAAGTCTATATTATGAAGACCACGACCATCTTGGCAGACATTACATCTGACCACTGGAGTGAAGATCACTGCACCTTCGCGGTTATTATATCATGTGACTCTATCGAATGAAGACCATAACCATCATGGTTGGCATTACATCATTCAACTGTAGTGATGACCGCAACACCTTCACTAGAATTATACCACCTAATTCTATAGAATGAAGACCACGACCATCATGGTTGGCATTACATCATTCAACTGTAGTAATGACCGCAACACCTGCATTGGTATTATGTCTCCTAATTCTATAGAATGAAGACCACAACCATTTCAGATGGCAATACATCATTCCACTAGAGTAAGGACCATAGATCATTCATAGGAATCATAGCACCTGACTCTATAAAATGAAGACCACCACCATCTTGGCAAGCGTTACATCATTCAATTGGAATGAACATCGCAACACCTTCACTGGAATTACATTACCTAATTCTATATTATGAAAACCAGGACCATCTTGGCTGGCATTACATCATTCAACTAGAGTAAATATTGCAACACCTTTGCTGGAATGATATGACGTGACTCTATAGAATGAAGACCAAGACCATCTTGGTTGTCATTACATCATTCAACTGGAGTAAAGACCACACACCTTTGCTGTATTTTTATCACCTGACTCTATTCAATGAAGACCACGACCATCCTGGCTCGCATTACGTCATTCGACTATACTGAAGACCACAGAACCTTCATAAGAAGTATAGCACTTGATTCAATAAAATGAAGACCACCACCATCTTGGCAAGCATTACATCATTCAATTGGAGTGAAGATTGCAACACCTTCACTGGAAATACATTACCTAAGTCTATATTATGAAGACCACGACCATCTTGGCGAGACATTACATCGACCCTTTGGAGTGAAGATCGCACCTTCGCGGTAATTATATCATGTGACTCTATAGAATGAAGACCATAACCATCATGGTTGGCATTACATCATTCAACTGTAGTGATGACCGCAACACCTTCAATAGAATTATATCACCTAATTCTATAGAATGAAGACCACGACCATCATGGTTGGCATTATATCATTCAATTGGAATGAACATCGCAACACCTTCACTGGAATTACATTACCTAATTCTACATTATGAAAACCAAGACCATCTTGGATGGCATTACATTATTCCACTAGAGTAAAGACCACAGAACATTCATAGGAATCATAGCACCGGACTCTATCAAATGAAGACCACCACCATCTTGGAAAGCATTACATCATTCAATTGGAATGAACATCGCAACACCTTCACTAGAATTACATTACCTAATTCTATATTATGAAAACCAAGAGCATCTTAGCTGGCATTACATCATTCAACTTGAGTAAATATTGCAACACCTTCGCTGGAATGATATGACGTGACTCTATAGAATGAAGACCAAGACCATCTTGGTTGGAATTACATCATTCAACTAGAGTAAAGACCACACACCTTCGCCATTGTAATAATATCACACGACTCTATACAATGAAGACCACGACCATCCTGGCTCGCATTACGGCATTCGATTATACTGAAGACCACAAAACCTTCATAAGAAGTATAGCACCTGACTAAATAAAATGAAGACCACCACCATCTTGGCAAGCATTACATGATTCAATTGGAGTGAAGATTGCAACACCTTCACTGGAAATACATTACCTAAGTCTATATTATGAAGACCACGACCATCTTGGCAGACATTACATCTGACCACTGGAGTGAAGATCACTTGCACCTTCGCGGTTATTATATCATGTGACTCTATAGAATGAAGACCATAACCATCATGGTTGGCATTACATCATTCAAGCGTAGTGATGACCGCAACACCTTCACTAGAATTATATCACCTGATTCTATAGAATGAAGACCACGACCATCATAGTTGGCATTACATCATTCAACTGTACTGATGAACGCAGCATCTTCACTAGAATTATGTATCCTAATTCTATAGAATGAAGACCACGACCATCTCGGATGGCATTACATCATTCTACTGGAGTAAAGACCACAGAACATTAATAGGAATCATAGCACCAGACTCTATAAAATGAAGACCACCACCATCTTGGCAGGCATTACATCATTCAATTGGAATGAACATCGCACACCTTCACTGGAATTACATTACCTAATTCTATATTATGAAAACCAAGACCATCTTGGCTGTCATTAGATCATTCAACTTGAGTAAATATTGCAACACCTTCGCTGGAATGATATGACGTGACTCTATAGAATGAAGACCAAGACCATCTTGGTTGTCATTACATCATTCAACTGGAGTAAAGACCACACACTTTCGCTGTAATTATATCACCAGACTCTATTCAATGAAGACCACGACCATCCTGGCTCGCATTACGTCATTCGACTATACTGAAGACCGCAGAACCTTCATAAGAAGTATAGCACCTGACTCAATAAAATAAAGACCACCACCATCTTGGCAAGAATTACATCATTCAATTGGAGTAATTATTGCAACACCTTCACTGGAAATACATTACCTAAGTCTATATTATGAAGACCACAACCATCTTGGCAGACATTACATCTGACCACTAGAGTGAAGATCACTGCACCTTCGCGGTTATTATATCATGTGACTCTATAGAATGAAGACCATAACCATCATGGTTGGCATTACATCATTCAACTGTAGTGATGACCGCAACACCTTCACTAGAATTATATCACCTAATTCTATAGAATGAAGACCACGACCATCATGGTTGGTATTACATCATTCAAATGTATTGATGACCGCAACATCTTCACTGGAATTATGTCTCCTAATTCAATAGAATGAAGACCACAATCATCTCGGATGGCATTACATCATTCCACTGGAGTAAGGACCACAGAACATTCATAGGAATCATAGCACCGGACTCTATCAAATGAAGACCACCACCATCTTGGCAAGCATTACATCATTCAATTGGAATGAACATCGCAACACCTTCACTGGAATTACATTACCTAATTCTATATTATCAAAACCAAGACCATCTTGGTGGCATTACATCATTCAACTAGAGTAAATATTGCAACACCTTCGCTGGAATGATATGACGTGACTCTATAGAATGAAGACCAAGACCATCTTGGTTGGCATTACATCATTCAACTAGAGTAAAGACCACACACCTTCGCTGTAATAATATCACCTGCTCTATTTAATGAAGACCACGACCATCCTGGCTCGCATTACGTCATTCGACTATAGTGATGACCACAGAACCTTCATAGGAAGTATAGCACCTGACTCAATAAAATGAAGACCACCACCATCTTGGCAAGCATTACATCATACAATTGGAGTGAAAATTGAAACACATTCACTGGAAATACATTACCTAACTGTATATTATGAAGACCACGACCATCTTGGTAGACATTACATCTGACCACTGGAGTGAAGATCACTGCACCTTCGCGGTTATTATATCACCTGATTCTATAGAATGAAGACCACGACCATCATAGTTGGCATTACATGATTCAACTGTAGTGATGACCGCAGCATCTTCACTAGAATTATGTATCCGAATTCTATAGAATGAAGACCACGACCATCTCGGATGGCATTACATCATTCTACTGGAGTAAAGACCACAGAACATTCATAGGAATCATAGCACCGGACTCTATCAAATGAAGACCACCACCATCTTGGCAAGCATTACATCATTCAATTGGAATGAACATCGCAACACCTTCACTGGAATTACATTACCTAATTCTATATTATCAAAACCAAGACCATCTTGGCGGCATTACATCATTCAACTAGAGTAAATATTGCAACACCTTCGCCGGAATGATATGACGTGACTCTATAGAATGAAGACCAAGACCATCTTGGTTGGCATTACATCATTCAACTAGAGTAAAGACCACACACCTTCGCTGTAATAATATCACCTGACTCTATACAATGAAGACCACGACCATCCTGGCTCGCATTACGTCATTCGACTATCCGAAGACCACAAAACCTTCATAAGAAGTATAGCACCGACGAAATAAAATGAAGACCACCACCATCTTGGCAAGCATTACATCATTCAATTGGAGTGAAGATTGCAACACCTTCACCGGAAATACATTACCTAAGTCTATATTATGAAGACCACGACCATCTTGGCGAGACATTACATCGACCACCGGAGTGAAGATCACCGCACCTTCGCGGTTATTATATCATGTGACTCTATAGAATGAAGACCATAACCATCATGGTTGGCATTACATCATTCAACTGTAGTGATGACCGCAACACCTTCACTAGAATTATACCACCTAATTCTATAGAATGAAGACCACGACCATCATGGTTGGCATTACATCATTCAACTGTAGTGATGACCACAACACCTGCACTGGTATTATGTCTCCTAATTCTATAGAATGAAGACCACAACCATTTCAGATGGCAATACATCATTCCACTGGAGTAAGGACCACAGAACATTCATAGGAATCATAGCACCTGACTCTATAAAATGAAGACCACCACCATCTTGGAAAGCATTACATCATTCAATTGGAATGAACATCGCAACACCTTCACCTGGAATTACATTACCTAATTCTATATTATGAAAACCAAGACCATCTTGGCTGGCATTACATCATTCAACTAGAGTAAATATTGCAACACCTTTGCTGGAATGATATGACGTGACTCTATAGAATGAAGACCAAGACCATCTTGGTTGTCATTACATCATTCAACTGGAGTAAAGACCACACACCTTTGCTGTATTTTTATCACCTGACTCTATTCAATGAAGACCACGACCATCCTGGCTCGCATTACGTCATTCGACTATACTGAAGACCACAGAACCTTCATAAGAAGTATAGCACTTGATTCAATAAAATGAAGACCACCACCATCTTGGCAAGCATTACATCATTCAATTGGAGTGAAGATTGCAACACCTTCACTGGAAATACATTACCTAAGTCTATATTATGAAGACCACGACCATCTTGGCAGACATTACATCTGACCACTGGAGTGAAGATCACTGCACCTTCGCGGTAATTATATCATGTGACTCTATAGAATGAAGACCATAACCATCATGGTTGGCATTACATCATTCAACTGTAGTGATGACCGCAACACCTTCACTAGAATTATATCACCTAATTCTATAGAATGAAGACCACGACCATCATGGTTGGCATTACATCATTCAATTGGAATGAACATCGCAACACCTTCACTGGAATTACATTACCTAATTCTACATTATGAAAACCAAGACCATCTTGGCTGGCATTACATCATTCCACTAGAGTAAAGACCACAGAACATTCATAGGAATCATAGCACCGGACTCTATCAAATGAAGACCACCACCATCTTGGAAAGCATTACATCATTCAATTGGAATGAACATCGCAACACCTTCACTGGAATTACATTACCTAATTCTATATTATGAAAACCAAGAGCATCTTAGCTGGCATTACATCATTCAACTAGAGTAAATATTGCAACACCTTCTCTGGAATGATATGACGTGACTCTATAGAATGAAGACCAAGACCATCTTGGTTGGCATTACATCATTCAACTAGAGTAAAGACCACACACCTTCGTTGTAATAATATCACCGGACTCTATACAATGAAGACCACGACCATCCTGGCTCGCATTACGTCATTCGACTATACTGAAGAGCACAAAACCTTCATAAGAAGTATAGCACCTGACTCAATAAAATGAAGACCACCACCATCTTGGCAAGCATTACATCATTCAATTGGAGTGAAGATTGCAACACCTTCACTGGAAATAAATTACCTAAGTCTATATTATGAAGACCACGACCATCTTGGCGAGACATTACATCGACCCTTTGGAGTGAATATCACTTTGCACCTTCGCGGTTATTATATCATGTGACTCTGTAGAATGAAGACCATAACCATCATGGTTGGCATTACATCATTCAACTGTAGTGATGACATCAATACCTTCACTAGAATTATATGACCTAATTCTATAGAATGAAGACCACGACCATCATGGTTGGCATTAAATCATTCTATTATAGTGATGACCGCAACATCTTCACTGGAATTATGTCTCCTAATTCTATAGAATGAAGACCACGACCATCTCGGATAGCATTACATCATTCCACCTTTGGAGTAAGGACCACGAGAACATTCATAGAAATCATAGCACCTGACTCTATAAAATGAAGACCATCACCATCTTGGCAAGTATTACATCATTCAATTGGAATGAACATCGCAACACCTTCACTGGAATTACATTACCTAATTCTATATTATGAAAACCAAGACCATCTTGGTGGCATTACATCATTCAACTGGAGTAAATATTGCAACACCTTTCATTTGGAATGATATGACGTGACTCTATAGAATGAAGACCAAGACCATCTTGGTTGGCATTACATCATTCAACTAGAGTAAAGACCACACACCTTCGCTGTAATAATATCACCTGACTCTATACAATGAAGACCACGACCATCCTGGCTCGCATTACGTCATTCAACTATAGTGAAGACCACAGAACCTTCATAGGAAGTATAGCACCTGACTCAATAAAATGAAGACCACCACCATCTTGGCAAGCATTACATCATACAATTGGAGTGAAAATTGAAACACATTCACTGGAAATACATTACTTAACTTTATATTATGAAGACCACGACCATCTTGGTAGACATTACATCTGACCACTGGAGTGAAGATCACTGCACCTTTGCGGTTATTATATCATGTGACTCTATAGAATGAAGACCATAACCATCATGGTTGGCATTACATCATTCAACTGTAGTGATGACCGCAACACCTTCACTAGAATTATATCACCTGATTCTATAGAATGAAGACCACGACCATCATAGTTGGCATTATATCATTCAACCGTACTGATGAACGCAGCATCTTCACTAGAAATATGTATCCTAATTCTATAGAATGAAGACCACGACCATCTCGGATGGCATTACATCATTCTACTTTGGAGTAAAGACCACAGAACATTCATAGGAATCATAGCATAGGACTCTATCAAATGAAGACCACCACCATCTTGGCAAGCATTACATCATTCAATTGGAATGAACATCGCAACACCTTCACTGGAATTACATTACCTAATTCTATATTATCAAAACCAAGACCATCTTGGCTGGCATTACATCATTCAACTAGAGTAAATATTGCAACACCTTCGCTGGAATGATATGACGTGACTCTATAAAATGAAGACCAAGACCATCTTGGTTGGCATTACATCATTCAACTAGAGTAAAGACCACACACCTTCGCTGTAATAATATCACCTGACTCTATACAATGAAGACCACGACCATCCTGGCTCGCATTATGTCATTCGACTATACTGAAGACCACAAAACCTTCATAAGAAGTATAGCACCTGACGAAATAAAATGAATACCACCACCATCTTGGCAAGCATTACATCATTCAATTGGAGTGAAGATTGCAACACCTTCACTGGAAATACATTACCTAAGTCTATATTATGAAGACCACGACCATCTTGGCAGACATTACATCTGACCACTGGAGTGAATATCACTGCACCTTCGCGGTTATTATATCATGAGACTCTATAGAATGAAGACCATAACCATCATGGTTGGCATTACATCATTCAACCGTAGTGATGATCGCAACACCTTCACTAGAATTATATGACCTAATTCTATAGAATGAAGACCACGACCATCATGGTTGGCATTAAATCATTCAATTATAATGATGACCGCAACATCTTCACTGGAATTATGTCTCCTAATTCTATAGAATGAAGACCACGACCATCTCGGATGGCATTACATCATTCCACTGGAGTAAGGACCACGAACATTCATAGAAATCATAGCACCTGACTCTATAAAATGAAGACCACCACCATCTTGTCAAGCATTACATCATTCAATTGGAATGAACATCGCAACACCTTCACTGGAATTACATTACCTAATTCTATATTATGAAAACCAAGACCATCTTGGCTGGCATTACATCATTCAACTAGAGTAAATATTGCAACACCTTCGCTGTAATAATATCACCTGACTCTATTTAATGAAGACCACGACCATCCTGGCTCGCATTACGTCATTCGACTATAGTGAAGACCACAGAACCTTCATAGGAAATATAGCACCTGACTCAATAAAATGAAGACCACCACCATCTTGGCAAGCATTACATCATACAATTGGAGTGAAAATTGAAACACATTCACTGGAAATACATTACCTAACTGTATATTATGAAGACCACGACCATCTTGGTAGACATTAGATCTGACTACTGGAGTGAAGATCACTGCACCTACGCGGTTATTACATCATGTGACTCTATAGAATGAAGACTATAACCATCATGGTTGGCATTACATGATTCAACTGTAGTGATGACCGCAGCATCTTCACTAGAATTATGTATCCTAATTCTATAGAATGAAGACCATGACCATCTCGGATGGCATTACATCATTCCTTTGGAGCAAGGACCACGGAGAACATTCATAGGAATCATAGCACCGGACTCTATCAAATGAAGACCACCACCATCTTGGCAAGCATTACATCATCCAATTGGAATGAACATCGCAACACCTTCACTGGAATTACATTACCTAATTCTATATTATCAAAACCAAGACCATCTTGGCTGGCATTACATCATTCAACTAGAGTAAATATTGCAACACCTTCGCTGGAATGATATGACGTGACTCTATAAAATGAAGACCAAGACCATCTTGGTTGGCATTACATCATTCAACTAGAGTAAAGACCACACACCTTCGCCGTAATAATATCACACGACTCTATACAATGAAGACCACGACCATCCCGGCTCGCATTACGTCATTCGACTATCTTGAAGACCACAAAACCTTCATAAGAAGTATAGCACCGACGAAATAAAATGAATACCACCACCATCTTGGCAAGCATTACATCATTCAATTGGAGTGAAGATTGCAACACCTTCACCGGAAATACATTACCTAAGTCTATATTATGAAGACCACGACCATCTTGCGAGACATTACATCCGACCACCTTTGGAGTGAAGATCACTTGCACCTTCGCGGTTATTATAATATGTGACTCTAAAGAATGAAGACCATAATCATCATGGTTGGCATTACATCATTCAACCGTAGTGATGACCGCAACACCTTCACTAGAATTATATCACCTAATTCTATAGAATGAAGACCACGACCATCATGGTTGGCATTACATCATTCAATTGGAATGAACATCGCAACACCTTCACCGGAATTACATTACCTAATTCTACATTATGAAAACCAAGACCATCTTGGTGGCATTACATCATTCCACTGGAGTAAAGACCACAGAACATTCATAGGAATCATAGCACGGACCCTATCAAATGAAGACCACCACCATCTTGGCAAGCATTACAACATTCAATTGGAATGAACATCGCAACACCTTCACTTGAATTACATTACCTAATTCTATATTATGAAAACCAAGACCATCTTAGCTGGCATTACAACATTCAACTAGAGTAAATATAGCAACACCTTGACTGGAATGATATGACGTGACTCTATAGAATGAAGACCAAGACCATCTTGGTTGGCATTACATCATTCAACTAGAGTAAAGACCACACACCTTCATTTGTAATAATATCACCGGACTCTATACAATGAAGACCACGACCATCCTGGCTCGCATTACGTCATTCGACTATCTGAAGACCACAAAACCTTCATAAGAAGTATAGCACCTGACTTAATAAAATGAAGACCACCACCATCTTGGCAAGCATTACATCATTCAATTGGAGTGAAGATTGCAACACCTTCACTGGAAATACATTACCTAAGTCTATATTATGAAGACCACGACCATCTTGGCAGACATTACATCGACCCTTTGGAGTGAATATCACCGCACCTTCGCGGTTATTATATCATGAGACTCTATAGAATGAAGACCATAACCATCATGGTTGGCATTACATCATTCAACCGTAGTGATGATCGCAACACCTTCACTAGAATTATATGACCTAATTCTATAGAATGAAGACCACGACCATCATGGTTGGCATTAAATCATTCAATTATAATGATGACCGCAACATCTTCACTGGAATTATGTCTCCTAATTCTATAGAATGAAGACCACGACCATCTCGGATGGCATTACATCATTCCACTGGAGTAAGGACCACAGAACATTCATAGAAATCATAGCACCTGACTCTATAAAATGAAGACCACCACCATCTTGGCAAGCATTATATCATTCAATTGGAATGAACATCGCAACACCTTCACTGGAATTACATTACCTAATTCTATATTATGAAAACCAAGACCATCTTGGCTGGCATTACATCATTCAACTAGAGTAAATATTGCAACACCTTCGCTGGAATGATATGACGTGACTCTATAGAATGAAGACCAAGACCATCTTGGTTGGCATTACATCATTCAACTAGAGTAAAGACCACACACCTTCGCTGTAATAATATCACCTGACTCTATACAATGAAGACCACGACCATCCTGGCTCGCATTACGTCATTCGACTATACTGAAGACCACAAAACCTTCATAAGAAGTATAGCACCTGACGAAATAAAATGAAGACCACCACCATCTTGGCAAGCATTACATCATTCAATTGGAGTGAAGATTGCAACACCTTCACTGGAAATACATTACCTAAGTCTATATTATGAAGACCACGACCATCTTGGCGGACATTACATCGACCACTTTGGAGTGAAGATCACTTGCACCTTCGCGGTTATTATATCATGTGACTCTATAGAATGAAGACCATAACCATCATGGTTGCCATTACATCATTCAACTGTAGTGATGACCGCAACACCTTCACTAGAATTATATCACCTGATTCTATAGAATGAAGACCACGACCATCATAGTTGGCATTAAATCATTCAATTATAATGATGACCGCAACATCTTCACTGGAATTATGTCTCCTAATTCTATAGAATGAAGACCACGACCATCTCGGATGGCATTACATCATTCCACTGGAGTAAGGACCACAGAACATTCATAGAAATCATAGTACCTGACTCTATAAAATGAAGACCACCACCATCTTGGCAGGCATTACATCATTCAATTGGAATGAACATCGCAACACCTTCACTGGAATTACATTACCTAATTCTATATTATGAAAACCAAGACCATCTTGGTTGGCATTACATCATTCAACTAGAGTAAAGACCACACACCTTCGCTGTAATAATATCACATGACTCTATTTAATGAAGACCACGACCATCCTGGCTCGCATTACATCATTCAACTATAGTGAAGACCACAGAACCTTCATAGGAAGTATAGCACCTGACTCAATAAAATGAAGACCACCACCATCTTGGCAAGCATTACATCATACAATTGGAGTGAAAATTGAAACACATTCACTGGAAATACATTACCTAACTGTATATTATGAAGACCACGACCATCTTGGTAGACATTACATCTGACTACTGGAGTGAAGATCACTGCACCTACGCGGTTATTACATCATGTGACTCTATAGAATGAAGACTATAACCATCATGGTTGGCATTACATGATTCAACTGTAGTGATGACCGCAGCATCTTCACTAGAATTATGTATCCTAATTCTATAGAATGAAGACCATGACCATCTCGGATGGCATTACATCATTCCACTGGAGTAAGGACCACAGAACATTCATAGGAATCATAGCACCGGACTCTATCAAATGAAGACCACCACCATCTTGGCAAGCATTACATCATTCAATTGGAATGAACATCGCAACACCTTCACTGGAATTACATTACCTAATTCTATATTATCAAAACCAAGACCATCTTGGCTGGCATTACATCATTCAACTAGAGTAAATATTGCAACACCTTCGCTGGAATGATATGACGTGACTCTATAAAATGAAGACCAAGACCATCTTGGTTGGCATTACATCATTCAACTAGAGTAAAGACCACACACCTTCGCTGTAATAATATCACCTGACTCTATACAATGAAGACCACGACCATCCTGGCTCGCATTACGTCATTCGACTATACTGAAGACCACAAAACCTTCATAAGAAGTATAGCACCTGACGAAATAAAATGAATACCACCACCATCTTGGCAAGCATTACATCATTCAATTGGAGTGAAGATTGCAACACCTTCACTGGAAATACATTACCTAAGTCTATATTATGAAGACCACGACCATCTTGGCAGACATTACATCTGACCACTGGAGTGAAGATCACTGCACCTTCGCGGTTATTATAATATGTGACTCTATAGAATGAAGACCATAATCATCATGGTTGGCATTACATCATTCAACTGTAGTGATGACCGCAACACCTTCACTAGAATTATATCACCTAATTCTATAGAATGAAGACCACGACCATCATGGTTGGCATTACATCATTCAATTGGAATGAACATCGCAACACCTTCACTGGAATTACATTACCTAATTCTACATTATGAAAACCAAGACCATCTTGGCTGGCATTACATCATTCCACTGGAGTAAAGACCACAGAACATTCATAGGAATCATAGCACCGGACCCTATCAAATGAAGACCACCACCATCTTGGCAAGCATTACAACATTCAATTGGAATGAACATCGCAACACCTTCACTTGAATTACATTACCTAATTCTATATTATGAAAACCAAGACCATCTTAGCTGGCATTACATCATTCAACTAGAGTAAATATAGCAACACCTTCGCTGGAATGATATGACGTGACTCTATAGAATGAAGACCAAGACTATCTTGGTTGGCATTACATCATTCAACTAGAGTAAAGACCACACACCTTCGCTGTAATAATATCACCGGACTCTATACAATGAAGACCACGACCATCCTGGCTCGCATTACGTCATTCGACTATACTAAAGACCACAAAACCTTCATAAGAAGTATAGCACCTGACTTAATAAAATGAAGACCACCACCATCTTGGCAAGCATTACATCATTCAATTGGAGTGAAGATTGCAACACCTTCACTGGAAATACATTACCTAAGTCTATATTATGAAGACCACGACCATCTTGGCAGACATTACATCTGACCACTGGAGTGAATATCACTGCACCTTCGCGGTTATTATATCATGAGACTCTATAGAATGAAGACCATAACCATCATGGTTGGCATTACATCATTCAACTGTAGTGATGACCGCAACACCTTCACTAGAATTATATCACCTAATTCTATAGAATGAAGACCACGACCATCATGGTTGGCATTACATCATTCAATTGGAATGAACATCGCAACACCTTCACTGGAATTACATTACCTAATTCTACATTATGAAAACCAAGACCATCTTGGCTGGCATTACATCATTCCACTGGAGTAAACACCACGAGAACATTCATAGGAATCATAGCACCGGACCCTATCAAATGAAGACCACCACCATCTTGGCAAGCATTACATCATTCAATTGGAATGAACATCGCAACACCTTCACTGGAATTACATTACCTAATTCTATATTATGAAAACCAAGACCATCTTGGCTGGCATTACATCATTCAACTAGAGTAAATATTGCAACACCTTCATTTGGAATGATATGACGTGACTCTATAGAATGAAGACCAAGACCATCTTGGTTGGCATTACATCATTCAACTAGAGTAAAGACCACACACCCATTTGTAATAATATCACCGACTCTATACAATGAAGACCACGACCATCCTGGCTCGCATTACGTCATTCGACTATCCGAAGACCACAAAACCTTCATAAGAAGTATAGCACCGACGAAATAAAATGAAGACCACCACCATCTTGGCAAGCATTACATCATTCAATTGGAGTGAAGATTGCAACACCTTCACCGGAAATACATTACCTAACTCTATATTATGAAGACCACGACCATCTTGGCAGACATTACATCTGACCACTGGAGTGAAGATCACTGCACCTTCGCGGTTATTATATCATGTGACTCTATAGAATGAAGACCATAACCATCATGGTTGCCATTACATCATTCAACTGTAGTGATGACCGCAACACCTTCACTAGAATTATATCACCTGATTCTATAGAATGAAGACCACGACCATCATAGTTGGCATTACATCATTCAACTGTACTGATGAACGCAGCATCTTCACTAGAATTATGTATCCTAATTCTATAGAATGAAGACCACGACCATCTCGGATGGCATTACATCATTCTACTGGAGTAAAGACCACAGAACATTCATAGGAATCATAGCACCAGACTCTATAAAATGAAGACCACCACCATCTTGGCAGGCATTACATCATTCAATTGGAATGAACATCGCAACACCTTCACTGGAATTACATTACCTAATTCTATATTATGAAAACCAAGACCATCTTGGCTGTCATTAGATCATTCAACTTGAGTAAATATTGCAACACCTTCATTTGGAATGATATGACGTGACTCTATAGAATGAAGACCAAAACCATCTTGGTTAGAATTACATCATTCAACTAGAGTAAAGACCACACACCTTATTTGTAATAATATCACACGACTCTATACAATGAAGACCACGACCATCCGGCTCGCATTACGTCATTCGACTATACCGAAGACCACAAAACCTTCATAAGAAGTATAGCACCGACTAAATAAAATGAAGACCACCACCATCTTGGCAAGCATTACATCATTCAATTGGAGTGAAGATTGCAACACCTTCACTGGAAATACATTACCTAAGTCTATATTATGAAGACCACGACTATCTTGGCGGACATTACATCGACCACCGGAGTGAAGATCACTGCACCTTCGCGGTTATTATATCATGTGACTCTATAGAATGAAGACCATAACCATCATGGTTGGCATTACATCATTCAACTGTAGTGATGACCGCAACACCTTCACTAGAATTATATCACCTAATTCTATAGAATGAAGACCACGACCATCATGGTTGGTATTACATCATTCAAATGTATTGATGACCGCAACATCTTCACTGGAATTATGTCTCCTAATTCAATAGAATGAAGACCACAATCATCTCGGATGGCATTACATCATTCCACAGGAGTAAGGACCACAGAACATTCATAGGAATCATAGCACTGGACTCTATCAAATGAAGACCACCACCATCTTGGCAAGCATTACTTCATTCAATTGGAATGAACATCGCAACACCTTCACTGGAATTACATTACCTAATTCTATATTATCAAAACCAAGACCATCTTGGCTGGCATTACATCATTCAACTAGAGTAAATATTGCAACACCTTCGCTGGAATGATATGACGTGACTCTATAGAATGAAGACCAAGACCATCTTGGTTGGCATTACATCATTCAACTAGAGTAAAGACCACACACCTTCGCTGTAATAATATCACCTGACTCTATTTAATGAAGACCACGACCATCCTGGCTCGCATTACGTCATTCGACTATAGTGAAGACCACAGAACCTTCATAGGAAGTATAGCACATGACTCAATAAAATGAAGACCACCACCATCTTGGCAAGCATTACATCATACAATTGGAGTGAAAATTGAAACACATTCACTGGAAATACATTACCTAACTGTATATTATGAAGACCACGACCATCTTGGTAGACATTACATCTGACTACTGGAGTGAAGATCACTGCACCTACGCGGTTATTATATCATGTGACTCTATAGAATGAAGACTATAACCATCATGGTTGGGATTACATGATTCAACTGTAGTGATGACCGCAGCATCTTCACTAGAATTATGTATCCTAATTCTATAGAATGAAGACCATGACCATCTCGGATGGCATTACATCATTCTACTGGAGTAAAGACCACAGAACATTCATAGGAATCATAGCACCGGACTCTATCAAATGAAGACCACCACCATCTTGGCAAGCATTACATCATTCAATTGGAATGAACATCGCAACACCTTCAATGGAATTACATTACCTAATTCTATATTATCAAAACCAAGACCATCTTGGCTGGCATTACATCATTCAACTAGAGTAAATATTGCAACACCTTCGCTGGAATGATATGACGTGACTCTATAAAATGAAGAACAAGACCATCTTGGTTGGCATTACATCATTCAACTAGAGTAAAGACCACACACCTTCGCTGTAATAATATCACCTGACACTATACAATGAAGACCACGACCATCCTGGTCGGCATTACGTCATTCGACTATCGAAGACCACAAAACCTTCATAAGAAGTATAGCACACGACGAAATAAAATGAATACCACCACCATCTTGGCAAGCATTACATCATTCAATTGGAGTGAAGATTGCAACACCTTCACTGGAAATACATTACCTAAGTCTATATTATGAAGACCACGACCATCTTGGCAGACATTACATCTGACCACTGGAGTGAAGATCACTGCACCTTCGCGGTTATTATATCATGTGACTCTATAGAATGAAGACCATAATCATCATGGTTGGCATTACATCATTCAACTGTAGTGATGACCGCAACACCTTCACTAGAATTATATCACCTAATTCTATAGAATGAAGACCACGACCATCATGGTTGGCATTACATCATTCAATTGGAATGAACATCGCAACACCTTCACTGGAATTACATTACCTAATTCTACATTATGAAAACCAAGACCATCTTGGCTGGCATTACATCATTCCACTGGAGTAAAGACCACAGAACATTCATAGGAATCATAGCACCGGACCCTATCAAATGAAGACCACCACCATCTTGGCAAGCATTACAACATTCAATTGGAATGAACATCGCAACACCTTCACTTGAATTACATTACCTAATTCAATATTATGAAAACCAAGACCATCTTAGCTGGCATTACATCATTCAACTAGAGTAAATATAGCAACACCTTCGCTGGAATGATATGACGTGACTCTATAGAATGAAGACCAAGACCATCTTGGTTGGCATTACATCATTCAACTAGAGTAAAGACCACACACCTTCGCTGTAATAATATCACCGGACTCTATACAATGAAGACCACGACCATCCTGGCTCGCATTACGTCATTCGACTATACTGAAGACCACAAAACCTTCATAAGAAGTATAGCACCTGACTTAATAAAATGAAGACCACCACCATCTTGGAAAGCATTACATCATTCAATTGGAGTGAAGATTGCAACACCTTCACTGGAAATACATTACCTAAGTCTATATTATGAAGACCACGACCATCTTGGCAGACATTACATCTGACCACTGGAGTGAATATCACTGCACCTTCGCGGTTATTATATCATGAGACTCTATAGAATGAAGACCATAACCATCATGGTTGGCATTACATCATTCAACTGTAGTGATGACTGCAACACCTTCACTAGAATTATATGACCTAATTCTATAGAATGAAGACCACGACCATCATGGTTGGCATTAAATCATTCAATTATAATGATGACCGCAACATCTTCACTGGAATTATGTCTCCTAATTCTATAAAATGAAGACCACGACCATCTCGGATGGCATTACATCATTCCACTGGAGTAAGGACCACAGAACATTCATAGAAATCATAGCACCTGACTCTATAAAATGAAGACCACCACCATCTTGGCAAGCATTACATCATTCAATTGGAATGAACATCGCAACACCTTCACTGGAATTACATTACCTAATTCTATATTATCAAAACCAAGACCATCTTGGCTGGCATTACATCATTCAACTAGAGTAAATATTGCAACACCTTCGCTGGAATGATATGACGTGACTCTATAGAATGAAGACCAAGACCATCTTGGTTGGCATTACATCATTCAACTAGAGTAAAGACCACACACCTTCACTATAATTATATCACCTGACTCTATTTAATGAAGACCACGACCATCCTGGCTCGCATTACGTCATTCGACTATAGTGAAGACCACAGAACCTTCATAGGAAGTATAGCACCTGACTCAATAAAATGAAGACCACCACCATCTTGGCAAGCATTACATCATACAATTGGAGTGAAAATTGAAACACATTCACTGGATATACATTACCTGACTGTATATTATGAAGACCACGACCATCTTGGTAGACATTACATCTGACCACTGGAGTGAAGATCACTGCACCTTTGCGGTTATTATATCATGTGACTCTATAGAATGAAGACCATAACCATCATGGTTGGCATTACATCATTCAAGTTGTAGTGATGACCGCAACACCTTCACTAGAATTATATCACCGATTCTATAGAATGAAGACCACGACCATCATAGTTGGCATTACATCATTCAACTGTACAGATGAACGCAGCATCTTCACTAGAATTATGTATCCTAATTCTATAGAATGAATACCACGACCATCTCGGATGGCATTACATCATTCTACTGGAGTAAAGACCACAGAACATTCATAGGAATCATAGCACCGGACTCTATCAAATGAAGACCACCACCATTTTGGCAAGCATTACATCATTCAATTGGAATGAACATCGCAACACCTTCACTGGAATTACATTACCTAATTCTATATTATGAAAACCAAGACCATCTTGGCTGGCATTACATCATTCAACTAGAGTTAATATTGCAACACCTTCGCTGGAATGATATGACGTGACTCTATAGAATGAAGACCAAGACCATCTTGGTTGGAATTACATCATTCAACTAGAGTAAAGACCACACACCTTCGCTGTAATAATATCACCTGACTCTATACAATGAAGACCACGACCATCCTGGCTCGCATTACATCATTCGACTATACTGAAGACCACAAAACCTTCATAAGAAGTATAGCACCTGACTAAATAAAATGAAGACCACCACCACCTTGGCAAGCATTACATCATTCAATTGGAGTGAAGATGGCAACACCTTCACTGGAAATACATTACCTAAGTCTATATTATGAAGACCACGACCATCTTGGCAGACATTACATCTGACCACTGGAGTGTAGATCACTTTGCACCTTCGCGGTTATTATATCATGTGACTCTATAGAATGAAGACCATAACCATCATGGTTGGCATTACATCATTCAACTGTAGTGATGACCGCAACACCTTCACTAGAATTATATCACCTGATTCTATAGAATGAAGACCACGACCATCATAGTTGGCATTACATCATTCAACTGTACTGATGAACGCAGCATCTTCACTAGAATTATGTATCCTAATTCTATAGAATGAAGACCACGACCATCTCGGATGGCATTACATCATTCTACCGGAGTAAAGACCACGAGAACATTCATAGGAATCATAGCACCGGACTCTATCAAATGAAGACCACCACCATTTTGGCAAGCATTACATCATTCAATTGGAATGAACATCGCAACACCTTCACTGGAATTACATTACCTAATTCTATATTATGAAAACCAAGACCATCTTGGCTGGCATTACATCATTCAACTAGAGTAAATATTGCAACACCTTTTGGAATGATATGACGTGACTCTATAGAATGAAGACCAAGACCATCTTGGTTGGAATTACATCATTCAACTAGAGTAAAGACCACACACCTTCGCCGTAATAATATCACCGGACTCTATACAATGAAGACCACGACCATCCTGGCTCGCATTACGTCATTCGACTATACTGAAGACCACAAAACCTTCATAAGAAGTATAGCACCTGACGAAATAAAATGAAGACCACCACCATCTTGGCAAGCATTACATCATTCAATTGGAGTGAATATTGCAACACCTTCACGGAAATACATTACCTAAGTCTATATTATGAAGACCACGACCATCTTGGCAGACATTACATCTGACCACTGGAGTGAATATCACCGCACCTTCGCGGTTATTATATCATGTGACTCTATAGAATGAAGACCATAACCATCATGGTTGGCATTACATCATTCAACCGTAGTGATGATCGCAACACCTTCACTAGAATTATATGACCTAATTCTATAGAATGAAGACCACGACCATCATGGTTGGCATTAAATCATTCTATTATAGTGATGACCGCAACATCTTCACCGGAATTATGTCTCCTAATTCTATAGAATGAACACCACGACCATCTCGGATGGCATTACATCATTCCACCGGAGTAAGGACCACGAGAACATTCATAGAAATCATAGCACCCGACTCTATAAAATGAAGACCATCACCATCTTGGCAAGCATTACATCATTCAATTGGAATGAACATCGCAACACCTTCACCGGAATTACATTACCTAATTCTATATTATGAAAACCAAGACCATCTTGGTCGGCATTACATCATTCAACCTGGAGTAAATATTGCAACACCTTCGCTGGAATGATATGACGTGACTCTATATAATGAAGACCAAGACCAACTTGGTTGTCATTACATCATTCAACTGGAGTAAAGACCACACACCTTCACTATAATTATATCACCTGACTCTATTTAATGAACACCACGACCATCCTGGCTCGCATTACGTCATTCGACTATAGTGAAGACCACAGAACCTTCATAGGAAGTATAGCACCTGACTCAATAAAATGAAGACCACCACCATCTTGGCAAGCATTACATCATACAATTGGAGTGAAAATTGAAACACATTCACTGGAAATACATTACCTAACTGTATATTATGAAGACCACGACCATCTTGGTAGACATTACATCTGACCACTGGAGTGAAGATCACTGCACCTTTGCGGTTATTATATCATGTGACTCTATAGAATGAAGGCCATAACCATCATGGTTGGCATTACATCATTCAACTGTAGTGATGACCGCAACACCTTCACTAGAATTATATCACCTGATTCTATAGAATGAAGACCACGACCATCATAGTTAACATTACATCATTCAACTGTACTGATGAACGCAGCATCTTCACTAGAATTATGTATCCTAATTCTATAGAATGAAGACCACGACCATCTCGGATGGCATTACATCATTCTACTGGAGTAAAGACCACAGAACATTCATAGGAATCATAGCACCGGACTCTATCAAATGAAGACCACCATCATTTTGGCAAGCATTACATCATTCAATTGGAATGAACATCGCAACACCTTCACTGGAATTACATTACCTAATTCTATATTATGAAAACCAAGACCATCTTGGCTGGCATTACATCATTCAACTAGAGTTAATATTGCAACACCTTCATTTGGAATGATATGACGTGACTCTATAGAATGAAGACCAAGACCATCTTGGTTGGAATTACATCATTCAACTAGAGTAAAGACCACACACCTTCGCTGTAATAATATCACCGACTCTATACAATGAAGACCACGACCATCCTGGCTCGCATTACGTCATTCGACTATACCGAAGACCACAAAACCTTCATAAGAAGTTAGCACCCGACTAAATAAAATGAAGACCACCACCACCTTGGCAAGCATTACATCATTCAATTGGAGTGAAGATGGCAACACCTTCACGGAAATACATTACCTAAGTCTATATTATGAAGACCACGACCATCTTGGCGGACATTACATCGACCACCGGAGTGAAGATCACCGCACCTTCGCGGTTATTATATCATGTGACTCTATAGAATGAAGACCATAACCATCATGGTTGGCATTACATCATTCAACTGTAGTGATGACCGCAACACCTTCACTAGAATTATATCACCTGATTCTATAGAATGAAGACCACGACCATCATAGTTGGCATTACATCATTCAACTGTACTGATGAACGCAGCATCTTCACTAGAATTATGTATCCTAATTCTATAGAATGAAGACCACGACCATCTCGGATGGCATTACATCATTCTACTGGAGTAAAGACCACAGAACATTCATAGGAATCATAGCACCGGACTCTATCAAATGAAGACCACCACCATTTTGGCAAGCATTACATCATTCAATTGGAATGAACCTCGCAACACCTTCACTGGAATTACATTACCTAATTCTATATTATGAAAACCAAGACCATCTTGGCTGGCATTACATCATTCAACTAGAGTAAATATTGCAACACCTTCGCCGGAATGATATGACGTGACTCTATAGAATGAAGACCAAGACCATCTTGGTTGGAATTACATCATTCAACTAGAGTAAAGACCACACACCTTCGCTGTAATAATATCACCTGACTCTATACAATGAAGACCACGACCATCCTGGCTCGCATTACGTCATTCGACTATACTGAAGACCACAAAACCTTCATAAGAAGTATAGCACCTGACGAAATAAAATGAAGACCACCACCATCTTGGCAAGCATTACATCATTCAATTGGAGTGAATATTGCAACACCTTCACTTTGGAAATACATTACCTAAGTCTATATTATGAAGACCACGACCATCTTGGCGACATTACATCGACCACCGGAGTGAATATCACCGCACCTTCGCGGTTATTATATCATGTGACTCTATAGAATGAAGACCATAACCATCATGGTTGGCATTACATCATTCAACCGTAGTGATGATCGCAACACCTTCACTAGAATTATATGACCTAATTCTATAGAATGAAGACCACGACCATCATGGTTGGCATTAAATCATTCTATTATAGTGATGACCGCAACATCTTTTGGAATTATGTCTCCTAATTCTATAGAATGAACACCACGACCATCTCGGATGGCATTACATCATTCCCCTTTGGAGTAAGGACCACAGAACATTCATAGAAATCATAGCACCCGACTCTATAAAATGAAGACCATCACCATCTTGGCAAGCATTACATCATTCAATTGGAATGAACATCGCAACACCTTCACTGGAATTACATTACCTAATTCTATATTATGAAAACCAAGACCATCTTGGTGGCATTACATCATTCAACCGGAGTAAATATTGCAACACCTTCGCATTTGGAATGATATGACGTGACTCTATATAATGAAGACCAAGACCAACTTGGTTGTCATTACATCATTCAACGGAGTAAAGACCACACACCTTCACTATAATTATATCACCTGACTCTATTTAATGAAGACCACGACCATCCTGGCTCGCATTACGTCATTCGACTATAGTGAAGACCACAGAACCTTCATAGGAAGTATAGCACCTGACTCAATAAAATGAAGACCACCACCATCTTGGCAAGCATTACATCATACAATTGGAGTGAAAATTGAAACACATTCACTGGAAATACATTACCTAAGTCGTATATTATGAAGACCACGACCATCTTGGTAGACATTACATCTGACCACTGGAGTGAAGATCACTGCACCTTTGCGGTTATTATATCATGTGACTCTATAGAATGAAGGCCATAACCATCATGGTTGGCATTACATCATTCAACTGTAGTGATGACCGCAACACCTTCACTAGAATTATATCACCTGATTCTATAGAATGAAGACCACGACCATCATAGTTGACATTACATCATTCAACTGTACTGATGAACGCAGCATCTTCACTAGAATTATGTATCCTAATTCTATAGAATGAAGACCACGACCATCTCGGATGGCATTACATCATTCTACTGGAGTAAAGACCACAGAACATTCATAGGAATCATAGCACCGGACTCTATCAAATGAAGACCACCATCATTTTGGCAAGCATTACATCATTCAATTGGAATGAACATCGCAACACCTTCACTGGAATTACATTACCTAATTCTATATTATGAAAACCAAGACCATCTTGGCTGGCATTACATCATTCAACTAGAGTTAATATTGCAACACCTTCGCTGGAATGATATGACGTGACTCTATAGAATGAAGACCAAGACCATCTTGGTTGGAATTACATCATTCAACTAGAGTAAAGACCACACACCTTCGCTGTAATAATATCACCTGACTCTATACAATGAAGACCACGACCATCCTGGCTCGCATTACGTCATTCGACTATACTGAAGACCACAAAACCTTCATAAGAAGTATAGCACCTGACTAAATAAAATGAAGACCACCACCACCTTGGCAAGCATTACATCATTCAATTGGAGTGAAGATGGCAACACCTTCACCGGAAATACATTACCTAAGTCTATATTATGAAGACCACGACCATCTTGGCAGACATTACATCTGACCACTGGAGTGAAGATCACGCACCTTCGCGGTTATTATATCATGTGACTCTATAGAATGAAGACCATAACCATCATGGTTGGCATTACATCATTCAACCGTAGTGATGACCGCAACACCTTCACTAGAATTATATCACCGATTCTATAGAATGAAGACCACGACCATCATAGTTGGCATTACATCATTCAATGTGTCTTGATGAACGCAAACATCTTCACTAGAATTATGTATCCTAATTCTATAGAATGAAGACCACGACCATCTCGGATGGCATTACATCATTCTACTTTGGAGTAAAGACCACGAGAACATTCATAGGAATCATAGCACCGGACTCTATCAAATGAAGACCACCACCATTTTGGCAAGCATTACATCATTCAATTGGAATGAACATCGCAACACCTTCACTGGAATTACATTACCTAATTCTATATTATGAAAACCAAGACCATCTTGGCTGGCATTACATCATTCAACTAGAGTAAATATTGCAACACCTTCGCTGGAATGATATGACGTGACTCTATAGAATGAAGACCAAGACCATCTTGGTTGGAATTACATCATTCAACTAGAGTAAAGACCACACACCTTCATTTGTAATAATATCACCCGACTCTATACAATGAAGACCACGACCATCCTGGCTCGCATTACGTCATTCGACTATCTTGAAGACCACAAAACCTTCATAAGAAGTATAGCACCGACGAAATAAAATGAAGACCACCACCATCTTGGCAAGCATTACATCATTCAATTGGAGTGAATATTGCAACACCTTCACGGAAATACATTACCTAAGTCTATATTATGAAGACCACGACCATCTTGGCAGACATTACATCTGACCACATTGGAGTGAATATCACTGCACCTTCGCGGTTATTATATCATGTGACTCTATAGAATGAAGACCATAACCATCATGGTTGGCATTACATCATTCAAATTGTAGTGATGACGCAACACCTTCACTAGAATTATATGACCTAATTCTATAGAATGAAGACCACGACCATCATGGTTGGCATTAAATCATTCTATTATAGTGATGACCGCAACATCTTCACTGGAATTATGTCTCCTAATTCTATAGAATGAACACCACGACCATCTCGGATGGCATTACATCATTCCACCGGAGTAAGGACCACAGAACATTCATAGAAATCATAGCACCGACTCTATAAAATGAAGACCATCACCATCTTGGCAAGCATTACATCATTCAATTGGAATGAACATCGCAACACCTTCACTGGAATTACATTACCTAATTCTATATTATGAAAACCAAGACCATCTTGGCTGGCATTACATCATTCAACTAGAGTAAATATTGCAACACCTTCATTTGGAATGATATGACGTGACTCTATATAATGAAGACCAAGACCAACTTGGTTGTCATTACATCATTCAACCGGAGTAAAGACCACACACCTTCACTATAATTATATCACCGACTCTATTTAATGAAGACCACGACCATCCGGCTCGCATTACGTCATTCGACTATAGTGAAGACCACAGAACCTTCATAGGAAGTATAGCACCCGACTCAATAAAATGAAGACCACCACCATCTTGGCAAGCATTACATCATACAATTGGAGTGAAAATTGAAACACATTCACCGGAAATACATTACCTAAGTCGTATATTATGAAGACCACGACCATCTTGGTAGACATTACATCGACCACCGGAGTGAAGATCACACGCACCTTTGCGGTTATTATATCATGTGACTCTATAGAATGAAGGCCATAACCATCATGGTTGGCATTACATCATTCAACCGTAGTGATGACCGCAACACCTTCACTAGAATTATATCACCGATTCTATAGAATGAAGACCACGACCATCATAGTTGACATTACATCATTCAACTCGTATCGATGAACGCAAACATCTTCACTAGAATTATGTATCCTAATTCTATAGAATGAAGACCACGACCATCTCGGATGGCATTACATCATTCTACTGGAGTAAAGACCACAGAACATTCATAGGAATCATAGCACCGGACTCTATCAAATGAAGACCACCATCATTTTGGCAAGCATTACATCATTCAATTGGAATGAACATCGCAACACCTTCACTGGAATTACATTACCTAATTCTATATTATGAAAACCAAGACCATCTTGGCTGGCATTACATCATTCAACTAGAGTTAATATTGTAACACCTTCGCTGGAATGATATGACGTGACTCTATAGAATGAAGACCAAGACCATCTTGGTTGGAATTACATCATTCAACTAGAGTAAAGACCACACACCTTCGCTGTAATAATATCACCTGACTCTATACAATGAAGACCACGACCATCCTGGCTCGCATTACGTCATTCGACTATACTGAAGACCACAAAACCTTCATAAGAAGTATAGCACCTGACTAAATAAAATGAAGACCACCACCACCTTGGCAAGCATTACATCATTCAATTGGAGTGAAGATGGCAACACCTTCACTGGAAATACATTACCTAAGTCTATATTATGAAGACCACGACCATCTTGGCAGACATTACATCTGACCACTGGAGTGAAGATCACTGCACCTTCGCGGTTATTATATCATGTGACTCTATAGAATGAAGACCATAACCATCATGGTTGGCATTACATCATTCAACTGTAGTGATGACCGCAACACCTTCACTAGAATTATATCACCTGATTCTATAGAATGAAGACCACGACCATCATAGTTGGCATTACATCATTCAACTGTACTGATGAACGCAGCATCTTCACTAGAATTATGTATCCTAATTCTATAGAATGAAGACCACGACCATCTCGGATGGCATTACATCATTCTACTGGAGTAAAGACCACAGAACATTCATAGGAATCATAGCACCGGACTCTATCAAATGAAGACCACCACCATTTTGGCAAGCATTACATCATTCAATTGGAATGAACATCGCAACACCTTCACTGGAATTACATTACCTAATTCTATATTATGAAAACCAAGACCATCTTGGCTGGCATTACATCATTCAACTAGAGTAAATATTGCAACACCTTCGCTGGAATGATATGACGTGACTCTATAGAATGAAGACCAAGACCATCTTGGTTGGAATTACATCATTCAACTAGAGTAAAGACCACACACCTTCGCTGTAATAATATCACCTGACTCTATACAATGAAGACCACGACCATCCTGGCTCGCATTACGTCATTCGACTATACTGAAGACCACAAAACCTTCATAAGAAGTATAGCACCTGACGAAATAAAATGAAGACCACCACCATCTTGGCAAGCATTACATCATTCAATTGGAGTGAATATTGCAACACCTTCACTGGAAATACATTACCTAAGTCTATATTATGAAGACCACGACCATCTTGGCAGACATTACATCGACCCCGGAGTGAATATCACCGCACCTTCGCGGTTATTATATCATGTGACTCTATAGAATGAAGACCATAACCATCATAGTTGGCATTACATCATTCAACTGTAGTGATGACTGCAACACCTTCACTAGAATTATATGACCTAATTCTATAGAATGAAGACCACGACCATCATGGTTGGCATTAAATCATTCTATTATAGTGATGACCGCAACATCTTTCTGGAATTATGTCTCCTAATTCTATAGAATGAACACCACGACCATCTCGGATGGCATTACTTCATTCCACTGGAGTAAGGACCACGAACATTCATAGAAATCATAGCACACGACTCTATAAAATGAAGACCATCACCATCTTGGCAAGCATTACATCATTCAATTGGAATGAACATCGCAACACCTTCACTGGAATTACATTACCTAATTCTATATTATGAAAACCAAGACCATCTTGGCTGGCATTACATCATTCAACTAGAGTAAATATTGCAACACCCTTCCGGAATGATATGACGTGACTCTATATAATGAAGACCAAGACCAACTTGGTTGTCATTACATCATTCAACTGGAGTAAAGACCACACACCTTCACTATAATTATATCACCTGACTCTATTTAATGAAGACCACGACCATCCTGGCTCGCATTACGTCATTCGACTATAGTGAAGACCACAGAACCTTCATAGGAAGTATAGCACCTGACTCAATAAAATGAAGACCACCACCATCTTGGCAAGCATTACATCATACAATTGGAGTGAAAATTGAAACACATTCACTGGAAATACATTACCTAACTGTATATTATGAAGACCACGACCATCTTGGTAGACATTACATCCGACCACTTTGGAGTGAAGATCACGCACCTTTGCGGTTATTATATCATGTGACTCTATAGAATGAAGGCCATAACCATCATGGTTGGCATTACATCATTCAACCGTAGTGATGACCGCAACACCTTCACTAGAATTATATCACCGATTCTATAGAATGAAGACCACGACCATCATAGTTGACATTACATCATTCAACCGTATCGATGAACGCAAACATCTTCACTAGAATTATGTATCCTAATTCTATAGAATGAAGACCACGACCATCTCGGATGGCATTACATCATTCTACCGGAGTAAAGACCACAGAACATTCATAGGAATCATAGCACCGGACTCTATCAAATGAAGACCACCATCATTTTGGCAAGCATTACATCATTCAATTGGAATGAACATCGCAACACCTTCACCGGAATTACATTACCTAATTCTATATTATGAAAACCAAGACCATCTTTGGTGGCATTACATCATTCAACTAGAGTTAATATTGCAACACCTTCGCTGGAATGATATGACGTGACTCTATAGAATGAAGACCAAGACCATCTTGGTTGGAATTACATCATTCAACTAGAGTAAAGACCACACACCTTCGCTGTAATAATATCACCGACTCTATACAATGAAGACCACGACCATCCCCGGCTCGCATTACGTCATTCGACTATACCGAAGACCACAAAACCTTCATAAGAAGTATAGCACCGACTAAATAAAATGAAGACCACCACCACCTTGGCAAGCATTACATCATTCAATTGGAGTGAAGATGGCAACACCTTCACCGGAAATACATTACCTAAGTCTATATTATGAAGACCACGACCATCTTGTGAGACATTACATCCGACCACCGGAGTGAAGATCACCGCACCTTCGCGGTTATTATATCATGTGACTCTATAGAATGAAGACCATAACCATCATGGTTGGCATTACATCATTCAAGCGTAGTGATGACCGCAACACCTTCACTAGAATTATATCACCCGATTCTATAGAATGAAGACCACGACCATCATAGTTGGCATTACATCATTCAACCTGTCTTGATGAACGCAGCATCTTCACTAGAATTATGTATCCTAATTCTATAGAATGAAGACCACGACCATCTCGGATGGCATTACATCATTCTACCGGAGTAAAGACCACAGAACATTCATAGGAATCATAGCACCGGACTCTATCAAATGAAGACCACCACCATTTTGGCAAGCATTACATCATTCAATTGGAATGAACATCGCAACACCTTCACCGGAATTACATTACCTAATTCTATATTATGAAAACCAAGACCATCTTGGCTGGCATTACATCATTCAACTAGAGTAAATATTGCAACACCTTCGCCTGGAATGATATGACGTGACTCTATAGAATGAAGACCAAGACCATCTTGGTTGGAATTACATCATTCAACTAGAGTAAAGACCACACACCTTCGCCGTAATAATATCACCCGACTCTATACAATGAAGACCACGACCATCTGGCTCGCATTACGTCATTCGACTATACCGAAGACCACAAAACCTTCATAAGAAGTATAGCACCGACGAAATAAAATGAAGACCACCACCATCTTGGCAAGCATTACATCATTCAATTGGAGTGAATATTGCAACACCTTCACCGGAAATACATTACCTAAGTCTATATTATGAAGACCACGACCATCTTGGCGAGACATTACATCCGACCACTTTGGAGTGAATATCACCGCACCTTCGCGGTTATTATATCATGTGACTCTATAGAATGAAGACCATAACCATCATGGTTGGCATTACATCATTCAACCGTAGTGATGATCGCAACACCTTCACTAGAATTATATGACCTAATTCTATAGAATGAAGACCACGACCATCATGGTTGGCATTAAATCATTCTATTATAGTGATGACCGCAACATCTTCACTGGAATTATGTCTCCTAATTCTATAGAATGAACACCACGACCATCTCGGATGGCATTACATCATTCCACTGGAGTAAGGACCACAGAACATTCATAGAAATCATAGCACCTGACTCTATAAAATGAAGACCATCACCATCTTGGCAAGCATTACATCATTCAATTGGAATGAACATCGCAACACCTTCACTGGAATTACATTACCTAATTCTATATTATGAAAACCAAGACCATCTTGGCTGGCATTACATCATTCAACTGGAGTAAATATTGCAACACCTTCGCTGGAATGATATGACGTGACTCTATATATTGAAGACCAAGACCAACTTGGTTGTCATTACATCATTCAACTGGAGTAAAGACCACACACCTTCACTATAATTATATCACCTGACTCTATTTAATGAAGACCACGACCATCCTGGCTCGCATTACGTCATTCGACTATAGTGAAGACCACAGAACCTTCATAGGAAGTATAGCACCTGACTCAATAAAATGAAGACCACCACCATCTTGGCAAGCATTACATCATACAATTGGAGTGAAAATTGAAACACATTCACTGGAAATACATTACCTAACTGTATATTATGAAGACCACGACCATCTTGGTAGACATTACATCTGACCACTGGAGTGAAGATCACTGCACCTTTGCGGTTATTATATCATGTGACTCTATAGAATGAAGGCCATAACCATCATGGTTGGCATTACATCATTCAACCGTAGTGATGACCGCAACACCTTCACTAGAATTATATCACACGATTCTATAGAATGAAGACCACGACCATCATAGTTGACATTACATCATTCAACTGTCTTGATGAACGCAACATCTTCACTAGAATTATGTATCCTAATTCTATAGAATGAAGACCACGACCATCTCGGATGGCATTACATCATTCTACCTGGAGTAAAGACCACAGAACATTCATAGGAATCATAGCACCGGACTCTATCAAATGAAGACCACCATCATTTTGGCAAGCATTACATCATTCAATTGGAATGAACATCGCAACACCTTCACCGGAATTACATTACCTAATTCTATATTATGAAAACCAAGACCATCTTGGCTGGCATTACATCATTCAACTAGAGTTAATATTGCAACACCTTTTGGAATGATATGACGTGACTCTATAGAATGAAGACCAAGACCATCTTGGTTGGAATTACATCATTCAACTAGAGTAAAGACCACACACCTTCGCCATTGCAATAATATCACCCGACTCTATACAATGAAGACCACGACCATCTTGGCTCGCATTACGTCATTCGACTATACTTGAAGACCACAAAACCTTCATAAGAAGTATAGCACCGACTAAATAAAATGAAGACCACCACCACCTTGGCAAGCATTACATCATTCAATTGGAGTGAAGATGGCAACACCTTCACGGAAATACATTACCTAAGTCTATATTATGAAGACCACGACCATCTTGGCGACATTACATCGACCACCGGAGTGAAGATCACCGCACCTTCGCGGTTATTATATCATGTGACTCTATAGAATGAAGACCATAACCATCATGGTTGGCATTACATCATTCAACCGTAGTGATGACCGCAACACCTTCACTAGAATTATATCACCTGATTCTATAGAATGAAGACCACGACCATCATAGTTGGCATTACATCATTCAACCGTATCGATGAACGCAGCATCTTCACTAGAATTATGTATCCTAATTCTATAGAATGAAGACCACGACCATCTCGGATGGCATTACATCATTCTACCTGGAGTAAAGACCACAGAACATTCATAGGAATCATAGCACCGGACTCTATCAAATGAAGACCACCACCATCTTGGCAAGCATTACATCATTCAATTGGAATGAACATCGCAACACCTTCACCGGAATTACATTACCTAATTCTATATTATGAAAACCAAGACCATCTTGGCGGCATTACATCATTCAACTAGAGTAAATATTGCAACACCTTCGCCGGAATGATATGACGTGACTCTATAGAATGAAGACCAAGACCATCTTGGTTGGAATTACATCATTCAACTAGAGTAAAGACCACACACCTTCGCATTTGTAATAATATCACCCGACTCTATACAATGAAGACCACGACCATCCTGGGTTCGCATTACGTCATTCGACTATACTGAAGACCACAAAACCTTCATAAGAAGTATAGCACCTGACGAAATAAAATGAAGACCACCACCATCTTGGCAAGCATTACATCATTCAATTGGAGTGAATATTGCAACACCTTCACTGGAAATACATTACCTAAGTCTATATTATGAAGACCACGACCATCTTGGCAGACATTACATCTGACCACTGGAGTGAATATCACTGCACCTTCGCGGTTATTATATCATGTGACTCTATAGAATGAAGACCATAACCATCATGGTTGGCATTACATCATTCAACTGTAGTGATGACTGCAACACCTTCACTAGAATTATATGACCTAATTCTATAGAATGAAGACCACGACCATCATGGTTGGCATTAAATCATTCTATTATAGTGATGACCGCAACATCTTCACTGGAATTATGTCTCCTAATTCTATAGAATGAACACCACGACCATCTCGGATGGCATTACATCATTCCACTGGAGTAAGGACCACAGAACATTCATAGAAATCATAGCACCTGACTCTATAAAATGAAGACCATCACCATCTTGGCAAGCATTACATCATTCAATTGGAATGAACATCGCAACACCTTCACTGGAATTACATTACCTAATTCTATATTATGAAAACCAAGACCATCTTGGTGGCATTACATCATTCAACCGGAGTAAATATTGCAACACCTTCGCCTGGAATGATATGACGTGACTCTATATAATGAAGACCAAGACCAACTTGGTTGTCATTACATCATTCAACTGGAGTAAAGACCACACACCTTCACTATAATTATATCACCTGACTCTATTTAATGAAGACCACGACCATCCTGGCTCGCATTACGTCATTCGACTATAGTGAAGACCACAGAACCTTCATAGGAAGTATAGCACCTGACTCAATAAAATGAAGACCACCACCATCTTGGCAAGCATTACATCATACAATTGGAGTGAAAATTGAAACACATTCACTGGAAATACATTACCTAACTGTATATTATGAAGACCACGACCATCTTGGTAGACATTACATCTGACCACTGGAGTGAAGATCACTGCACCTTTGCGGTTATTATATCATGTGACTCTATAGAATGAAGGCCATAACCATCATGGTTGGCATTACATCATTCAACTGTAGTGATGACCGCAACACCTTCACTAGAATTATATCACACCGATTCTATAGAATGAAGACCACGACCATCATAGTTGACATTACATCATTCAACTGTACTGATGAACGCAGCATCTTCACTAGAATTATGTATCCTAATTCTATAGAATGAAGACCACGACCATCTCGGATGGCATTACATCATTCTACTGGAGTAAAGACCACAGAACATTCATAGGAATCATAGCACCGGACTCTATCAAATGAAGACCACCATCATTTTGGCAAGCATTACATCATTCAATTGGAATGAACATCGCAACACCTTCACCGGAATTACATTACCTAATTCTATATTATGAAAACCAAGACCATCTTGGTGGCATTACATCATTCAACTAGAGTTAATATTGCAACACCTTGACTGGAATGATATGACGTGACTCTATAGAATGAAGACCAAGACCATCTTGGTTGGAATTACATCATTCAACTAGAGTAAAGACCACACACCTTCGCCGTAATAATATCACCGACTCTATACAATGAAGACCACGACCATCCTGGCTCGCATTACGTCATTCGACTATACTTGAAGACCACAAAACCTTCATAAGAAGTATAGCACCGACTAAATAAAATGAAGACCACCACCACCTTGGCAAGCATTACATCATTCAATTGGAGTGAAGATGGCAACACCTTCACCGGAAATACATTACCTAAGTCTATATTATGAAGACCACGACCATCTTGGCAGACATTACATCCGACCCTTTGGAGTGAAGATCACCGCACCTTCGCGGTTATTATATCATGTGACTCTATAGAATGAAGACCATAACCATCATGGTTGGCATTACATCATTCAACCGTAGTGATGACCGCAACACCTTCACTAGAATTATATCACCGATTCTATAGAATGAAGACCACGACCATCATAGTTGGCATTACATCATTCAACTGTACTGATGAACGCAGCATCTTCACTAGAATTATGTATCCTAATTCTATAGAATGAAGACCACGACCATCTCGGATGGCATTACATTATTCTACTGGAGTAAAGACCACAGAACATTCATAGGAATCATAGCACCGGACTCTATCAAATGAAGACCACCACCATCTTGGCAAGCATTACATCATTCAATTGGAATGAACATCGCAACACCTTCACTGGAATTACATTACCTAATTCTATATTATGAAAACCAAGACCATCTTGGTGGCATTACATCATTCAACTAGAGTAAATATTGCAACACCTTCGCTGGAATGATATGACGTGACTCTATAGAATGAAGACCAAGACCATCTTGGTTGGAATTACATCATTCAACTAGAGTAAAGACCACACACCTTCGCTGTAATAATATCACCTGACTCTATACAATGAAGACCACGACCATCCTGGCTCGCATTACGTCATTCGACTATACTTGAAGACCACAAAACCTTCATAAGAAGTATAGCACACGACGAAATAAAATGAAGACCACCACCATCTTGGCAAGCATTACATCATTCAATTGGAGTGAATATTACAACACCTTCACTGGAAATACATTACCTAAGTCTATATTATGAAGACCACGACCATCTTGGCAGACATTACATCTGACCACTGGAGTGAATATCACTGCACCTTCGCGGTTATTATATCATGTGACTCTATAGAATGAAGACCATAACCATCATGGTTGGCATTACATCATTCAACTGTAGTGATGACCGCAACACCTTCACTAGAATTATATCACCTGATTCTATAGAATGAAGACCACGACCATCATAGTTGGCATTACATCATTCAACTGTACTGATGAACGCAGCATCTTCACTAGAATTATGTATCCTAATTCTATAGAATGAAGACCACGACCATCTCGGATGGCATTACATCATTCTACTGGAGTAAAGACCACAGAACATTCATAGGAATCATAGCACCGGACTCTATCAAATGAAGACCACCACCATCTTGGCAAGCATTACATCATTCAATTGGAATGAACATCGCAACACCTTCACTGGAATTACATTACCTAATTCTATATTATGAAAACCAAGACCATCTTGGCTGGCATTACATCATTCAACTAGAGTAAATATTGCAACACCTTCGCTGGAATGATATGACGTGACTCTATAGAATGAAGACCAAGACCATCTTGGTTGGAATTACATCATTCAACTAGAGTAAAGACCACACACCTTCGCTGTAATAATATCACCTGACTCTATACAATGAAGACCACGACCATCCTGGCTCGCATTACGTCATTCGACTATACTGAAGACCACAAAACCTTCATAAGAAGTATAGCACCTGACTAAATAAAATGAAGACCACCACCATCTTGGCAAGCATTACATCATTCAATTGGAGTGAAGATTGCAACACCTTCACTGGAAATACATTACCTAAGTCTATATTATGAAGACCACGACCATCTTGGCAGACATTACATCTGACCACTGGAGTGAAGATCACCGCACCTTCGCGGTTATTATATCATGTGACTCTATAGAATGAAGACCATAACCATCATGGTTGGCTTTATATCATTCAACTGTAGTGATGACCGCAACACCTTCACTAGAATTATATCACCTGATTCTATAGAATGAAGACCACGACCATCATAGTTGGCATTACATCATTCAACCGTGCATCGATGAACGCAGCATCTTCACCGAATTATGTATCCTAATTCTATAGAATGAAGACCACGACCATCTCGGATGGCATTACATCATTCTACTGGAGTAAAGACCACAGAACATTCATAGGAATCATAGCACCGACTCTATCAAATGAAGACCACCACCATTTGGCAAGCATTACATCATTCAATTGGAATGAACATCGCAACACCTTCACCGGAATTACATTACCTAATTCTATATTATGAAAACCAAGACCATCTTGGCTGGCATTACATCATTCAACTAGAGTAAAATGTTACACCTCGTAATTTTAAGACTATAATTAGAGGACGTAATTAAGGAGGTAAGATTCAAATTTTGGATATAGAGTATATTTATATATGCTAATCCGAAAATTAGTATACAAGAGGATGTGATTCCGGAAAGATGTTGGTCACAATAAGGGTGACGTTGGATACTTATAGCAATAATTGTATATTCCCGTTATGGAATAGTATTGTATTATAAAATTATGACATTGAGGATACGAGGCTTATGAAATTCTCGCGAATTAAAAGAAGTGGGTTTGAGATTTATTAATTGAAGAACTTGGGGGCCAAAGTGTAAAAAGGAAAATCAGATTTTTTTTATAATAAACCTACACTTACCTCTTCATCTTCTTCTACACTTAAACAAAAAAAATAACTCTCCTCTCATTCTCTCCTCTACACTATTCCGAAAATCACCCTCCACCCATAACCAAAATTAAGGTTGTTATCTTCTCTTCCTAGACTACATTCTTCACCAAAAATTAGAAGCAAAATAACACCAAAAGCAGTGGCGAAAACAGTGGCAAAACAGCCACTGCTTGGGCCGAAAACTGCCCAGAAAATTGGGATTTTTGGGATGAAATTTTGGAAGAAAAACGTGTTGGGATGATGACTTAACATTGTAGAACACTTGCATGTCAATTGGAGTTGAAGAAGTGAACAAAAAGGAGGAGAAAAATTACAAAACAGTGGGGAATCTTCGGACAAACAGTGGCAGAAATTTGCGGACTGTTTTGACGAATTTGAGGTATAAAAATTCTTCTTTCTATGATATAATTGGAATGCATGTTGTTAGAATTAAGGTAATGAATTTGTGTTAAGAAAGAATTGGAATTTAAGCATTGCATGTGACTATTTTTGGCTAGTTGCCAATTTGGGACAGATTTTGGTGTTGTTGGATTCGTTGGTTATTGTGGTTATTATTATCACTAATTGCATGATGGAATTTAAAGGAAATATGGAGATTTAGTTGGAATTAGTTATATGGAAGTATTAAAATCCGAAATTTGGATTATAGGAATTAAGATAAGAGTTATGGAATTATGACATGTTGTGGCCAAGAACTTGCATGAAATGGTTGGACATGTTGTGATATATATGGACTGTTCTAGGGGCTGTTTTGTGGTGTTATAATTCTGAAAATTTAGTCACCATTATGCATGTTTAAGTGTGGTAATTTCTAAGGTAAGTCCTAAAGGAATAAGGGTGTGGAAAGGCATAGAAAGGCTTCACATTCTACCCTCGTTGTTGTTGAAACATGGGCTGTTTTGTGGGCTGTTTTTAAGGTGGATTAAGAGGCTAAATTTACATGAGAAGTGGGTGTGTAAATTCCCTTTATTGTTGTCTTGGTTGTGCCCTTAATTGGTGCTTGTTTATTGATGTTATTAGCCTCGTTTGAAAGTTGTGGAAACATGTATAAACAGGGGAAGTGCTGCCCGAATTTTTATAAAATAAGAAGTCGTTATTCGATATAAAGTATGCTAGCGATCATAGAATTGACGAACGTATTACCATTATTATAGGTTGAAGTTCTAAATCGAGACGTACTCTAATATAGAGTTGATTAGTTCGTCTGAGAGGTATGTGAAACTCTTACTTCTTTCTTTTTGGCATGATTTAATGAAAGTACGGCGGACGTACTTAATTCTTATACAGTTTAATTCCTAATGAGGATTGTTATGAGAAGTGCCTATGATTTTTCAGCAAAGAGTTTATTATGACATTATTACAATGATTTTATTGAGAGTCAGATGATAATTTTTACTTGCATATGGTTACTCACGATATCTACTCATGCTAAGTGTTACTACTTCACCTCACCGAGTCCCGGGCCGGGTTACGACTCGTGCACAGCCTTGCATTGTTCACCGAGACCCTCACTAGAGGGCCGGGTTACGTAGGATGGATCCATAGATGAGAGATAATTTACCGAGTCCCAGCATGGGCCGAGTTATGATATGATTCCACCGAGTCCCGCACTAGTGGGCCGGGTTACGTTACAGGTATATATATGTATATGGACAGGCATTCATGTTTTCTTGCCTTGACTCTCATTTTTATAAGGCACAACAGACTTTTATGGTTTATGGCACAGTTGGATTTGGATCCTGATTTTTATACTGATCTTCTGTTTCTGTTGGCTAATTATGATCTCTTTTACAGCTTCATGTTTTACATACTCAGTACATTATTTCGTACTGACCCCCCTTTCCTCGGGGGGCTGCGTTTCATGCCCGCAGGTACATGCTCTCAGTTTGGTGAACCTCAGGCCTAGGTTCCTACTCAGCTAGGTTGGAAAGCTCCTTTGATCCGGGGCTTTGTCATTTTGGTACCGAACCTCCTTTAGACTTCTGTTTGTATTTAGGGGCACGAAGGGGCCCTGTCCCGTCATATGTCGTTATTCTTCTTATAGAGGTCTGTAGACAGTGGTGGGTTGTACTTATGTAAAGGTTATGACTCTGTTTGGGTCAGTCATGCTATTGTATTCGTGTTGGGGTGTTTCCATGTATATACGTTAGTATCGTTGGCAACCTTGTCGGCTTGTCGTTATATTGTGTTGGCTAGTTGTGACTCCTCGGGAGACACGGTATATTCGGGGGTAAAAGCGGCCTTGTCGGCTTGCCTACCCGGCATATGTTGCTATTACGGCGTTATGCTGCCGGATTTCAGACTCATTAAGTGTTAGTTGGTTTATATGTGACAGGTTAGTATAATGACGTCATTAGGGCGGTTAGTCGTGGCCCGTCGGGTCGAGTCGTGACAAAAGTGGTATCAGAGCAGTTAGTCCTCGGAATGTCTACAGACCGTGTCTAGTAGAGTCTTGCGTATGGGTATGTTGTGCACCATACTTATACGCAGGAGGGCACGGACATTTAGGATTGGTTTCTATTCTTCTTACTCTAAGATCGTGCGATAGAGCTATGTTATTAGGTTATTCCCTCTCTGACATATTAATGTGTTATAGCTATGCCTCCGAAGAAAGCGACAGCCGCCAGAAGGGAAATACGAATTCGAGCTTATGAGAAACTATCTTACTCGTATACGGGAAGAAATAATGTAAGCTTGGGACATGGAATATTTGAGACTCTTAGAATATTAGATAATCGTTGAGACCTTAGATATACAAGGCCTTCTTGAGTAAAATATTTTATGTTTGATCTGTGTTAAAGTACATGGTATATGTGAAGTCTATTAGTTGTGATGACTCTTTGGTATGCTTATGTTTATATGAAAAGGGATATGAGATATGCCAAAAAGCTGGAATTGCTCTTGTTGTACATATAAGGTTTGTTGTCTCGGAGCAAGTTGTCGGATAAGTCCTTGAAATTAGTTCGGCGGGTAGTTGATAGTCGTTAACGGGTTGTCCTACTTGTGGATGGGGCTTAGGAGTAGATGGTCCTCTACATGTTGTAATATTACCCTGTTTAAGTTGATGTGTTCCAGCTCTTCTTATGAGTTAAGCTATACATGTTATGTATAAATGTATTCTGTCTTGGTCATACTTCTTTCGGAACAGGGTGGTCTGTTAATGTCCATGTACAGTATGTGGGTTGAGTATAAATCACCTGTGTTAGGACCTATCTTTGCCAATTTTGCTCAGTGGGACTACCTCTAAACAGTTAATTATACTTGCCTAGATATCTTTTATGTTTGATTAAAATTTCCCCCGTAATTGTCTTTGCGTATCATAATGTAGAATGCAAAATGTTCTAATAACCCAAGACTGCGTTTTATCTCTTAAATAGGGAATAGATTCGTATGCTAAACATGTTGTCAGTAGTTGCTTAAGGGAGTGGAAAATTGAGTATTTACATAATTCCGGGAATGACTTGTTGCTACAATAAACGGTTTACTTATTTAGTTAACTATTAAACCGTGAATATATTATGCCAAACATTATGTAATATATGTGAATATTATGGCTATTTATGACTACTCTATTAATGTCTAGTATGTTCGGTTGATGAAAACCTTTGTTAGAGTATTGTGTGACGATTATTTGTGTGTTAAGTGGTTGTCTTGTTAAGTTTAAGGGTTATTTGACCTTGTATGATCTGTTTAAATGACTTTGAAGTAATTGGTATACTAGTTTTAGTCCATTGTAACCCCTCTTGGATTGTTTAAGTCATGTGGTGTCCATAGTATGTTAGGTCAAACCATTACTAGCATATGTACTAATTTAGTATGCTTAATACATGAATATGAGGTTTGTTCCCTGGTTAACTGAACAAATTATTTCAGTATGTTGCTATAGTGGCTTGAGAAGTATATTAAACCTCTTAGACACTATGTTCGATTAATCCATGACTCAACTACACATGTTATGTTAATTAAACACCAGTTGTTGAAGTTAAAAATTATGCTTACATAATGACTATGTTGGTTGTAAAGGTCACATTTGGTATGGAAATGATTGAAGGGCTTAATGTTTTTATTTATTTATTTATCTGCCTATAATAAGGGAACTAAGATTTAGCATAAGAATGTTGTTATAATTATGATAGGATCACCTAATGACTTTGAAATGGATGTGTGTCATGTTTAAGTGTTGTCGTGATCTGAATGATAGTTTAGGAGCCTATTTGGTGTATGTTTTGCTTGTTAAAGGGTCATATCTATCCTTGGCATGTCCCAATAGTCTTAGGTGGTCTAATACTCATTTGAACATAACTATTTAAAATAACCTTGTCCCTTCCTCATGTGCATAACTCTGCATCCAGTTTGGTTTGATTGTATATGCCCATGTTTTGTATCTATGTGTTGATTAAATCAAACTGTTAAGTCCACCTATTCCCATGTCTGCTACTGCAATATGTCTGCTCCCTTCTCCTTTTATGTAAATTTGGTAGATAATATAAGATCATTTGAGTTTTGATAGGTATCTAAATCACATGTTGAAAAAAAAATGAATATCTGAGTAGTTCCTCAACTATGTGCATTCCCTTGCTTCTGCCGATTTGGTTAAGTTATTAAGTGAGTAGTGATGAGGTTAGCATGGCATGGATAGGCAAACCACATATGTTTGGTCTGTCTATATATACTTGTTTATGCCTACTCATGTCCGGATAATTGGTTTACTGTTACCACTCGGGATTGAATATCTAATTTGGTATAGTTATAGATTCCTTTATGTTTTGATTGACATTGTCCATTTTCCAATTTGTGAAATAAAAAAAAAAGGGGGAGGGAGGGGGTACCTTGAATTTTATGTTTCCCAATCCACTTCTTGATGGTACCTACAAGATTGTAGCTTTACGTAATACCAAACTTAGAAACAGTAAGCATAGAGATTCTTGTTCTGTCCCTTTAAGAGTTTGGGATTGTACTGGTCAGCATCAGCTTTATATAGAAGGAAGAAGAAGGGGCATTGTTACCAAATTGAAAGTAGTAGTAGATGTCATCAAAAGAGTGTAAATGTTCCATGCTGATTTAGAATAATCTGTACAATTGAAATAGAACAAAACAGGTTAATTTTAGATTTGTCTAGTCGTGTATGGGCTACTTAGTTAATTTAATGCTTAATATTGCTAATTTAATGATATATGAAACGCCTAGATTTGATTTAATGGATTGACAGGTTGGATTGAAGTTGGGTTTAGCATGTATGGGTTATTTAAATTAATGTGATGACCAATATATTATTTTGGAAACTCGTTTGGCTATCTGTAAGTCGTTTGGTCATATTATCTACCTAAAACAAGCGCCACTAATTAAGAACAAGATTAGTTGTCCTATTTAACAAAACTTGTCTTATATCGTCGATATGATAATTTAAAACTAGAAGAGAATAAGTTAAGTGGGTTGATATGGTTGAGGTTATATGATGTTATTTATGATGAGAATTGATAAAGGGTAGCCTATGTGATGATTGTGAATTATGAATATTACCTAAATTCGAGCACTCGCTTTCGATTTGGGGGTATGTTAGAAGTTGTGACTAAGCATGCCTAATTAATGTTAATATGATGTGGATATATCTGTAAGTTTTGGATTAGTAAGTTCAATACGGTGTCGACTTGTAATAGATAAAGTCTTGCTAATCATTGTTAAAAATGAGACATTGAGTAATCTGATTTGATTAACTTAAGCTTCCAATTTATGCTCATTGTTTAAAATTATTCTTAATATGGGTATTAAGTATATGTTAGGCTCAAATAACACGATATGGATAACTCTTGCTATTTGAATTATTAGAGAGATAGTGATTAATATCTGGATAGGAAAACTTAGCTCATTATATGCCTATTATGTGTCCACTTGTTCTGATTTAGGCTTGATGTAGGTCTAATATAAACTTTAAGACTTGTTTAGCCTTAGTACATGATCATAGGCATTGTAATGATGGATTGGATATTCATTTAGCATCTCTTGTGTTCCTAAATATATATGTGTGGTTGGGACGGTCTAAGGTAGTCTGTATGTATATGTCACTTATTTACACCTGCCTTGTGATCCCTTGTTTATGGTTCAGACTAGGTAACTAGTGTATATGCCATGTTGGTGTCTTGGGCATGTTCATATGTATATCATCATTAGGGTAGCTTGTGTGTTTTTCCTTAGTACCCTGCATGATCAAACAACGCCTCTATTATGTATATTTGGATTCGATTATGTAGAACGCTTGCATCTTGATCCAGGTAGAGGATATTAGGCTTTTGGGAACTCGGAAAAAAATATATATATTTTAGTCTCTGCTATTACACCATTTTGAAGTTATGTCTTCCCCGATCCTTATGTGCTTAGTTGAAGCTGCTGATTTTGAGTTAAAACATTCATTTAAGTACTTAACTACGGTTAAAATAGGACCGGGAATCGAATATATAAAATGGGGATTAGTCATTGGTTGTGAAGATGATATCTGTTCTCAAGTTTAAGATTAAGGTATAGATTATGCTTAAAGTTCTTGTATATATGTACATAATGTGGTACTTGTGGGAATAATGACTCTACTTAGCCTTAGTTTTAGTATACTTCACTTTTAGAAAATTACGAATAAGCTAGGACGTAGGTTGTTTCCTTGTTTATTTTAGTCCTTTTGTTAGATAATGGCAAGAGTTGAGTTGTTTGTAAGTCGGATATTTGTTGGTAGAAACGTGTATCATAGAGTCTAAGATGACCTAATATGCAAATTTCTGTGTGCTTGTGAATCATTGAATCAATTTGTATAAGATGTGCCCAACAATATGAACATTCGAGGACGAATGTTTCTAAGGGGGGAAGAATGTTACACCTCGTAATTTTAAGACTATAATTAGAGGACGTAATTAAGGAGGTAAGATTCGAATCTTGGATATAGAGTATATTTATATATGCTAATCCGGAAATTAGTATACAAGAGGATGTGATTCCGGAAAGATGTTGGTCACAATAAGGGTGACGTTGGATACTTATAGCAATAATTGTATATTCCCGTTATGGAATAGTATTGTATTATAAAATTATGACATTGAGGATACGAGGCTTATGAAATTCTCGGGAATTAAAAGAAGTGGGTTTGAGATTTATTAATTGAAGAACTTGGGGGCCAAAGTGTAAAAAGGAAAATCAGATTTTTTTTTATAATAAACCTACACTTACCTCTTCATCTTCTTCTACACTTAAACAAAAAAAATAACTCTCCTCTCATTCTCTCCTCTACACTATTCCGAAAATCACCCTCCACCCATAACCAAAATTAAGGTTGTTATCTTCTCTTCCTAGACTACATTCTTCACCAAAAATTAGAAGCAAAATAACACCAAAAGCAGTGGCAAAAACAGTGGCAAAACAGCCACTGCTTGGGCCGAAAACTGCCCAGAAAATTGGGATTTTTGGGATGAAATTTTGGAAGAAAAACGTGTAGGGATGATGTCTTAACATTGTAGAACACTTGCATGTCAATTGGAGTTGAAGAAGTGAACAAAAAGGAGGAGAAAAATTACAAAACAGTGGGGAATCTTCGGACAAACAGTGGCAGAAATTTGCGGACTGTTTTGACGAATTTGAGGTATAAAAATTCTTCTTTCTATGATATAATTGGAATGCATGTTGTTAGAATTAAGGTAATGAATTTGTGTTAAGAAAGAATTGGAATTTAAGCATTGCATGTGACCATTTTTGGCTAGTTGCCAATTTGGGACAGATTTTGGTGTTGTTGGATTCGTTGGTTATTGTGGTTATTATTATCACTAATTGCATGATGGAATTGAAAGGAAATATGGAGATTTAGTTGGAATTAGTTATATGGAAGTATTAAAATCCGAAATTTGGATTATAGGAATTAAGATAAGAGTTATGGAATTATGACATGTTGTGGCCAAGAACTTGCATGAAATTGTTGGACATGTTGTGATATATATGGACTGTTCTAGGGGCTGTTTTGTGGTGTTATAATTCTGAAAATTTAGTCACCATTATGCATGTTTAAGTGTGGTAATTTCTAAGGTAAGTCCTAAAGGAATAAGGGTGTGGAAAGGCATAGAAAGGCTTCACATTCTACCCTCGTTGTTGTTGAAACATGGGCTGTTTTGTGGGCTGTTTTTAAGGTGGATTAAGAGGCTAAATTTACATGAGAAGTGGGTGTGTAAATTCCCTTTATTGTTGTCTTGGTTGTGCCCTTAATTGGTGCTTGTTTATTGATGTTATTAGCCTCGTTTGAAAGTTGTGGAAACATGTATAAACATGTGAAGTGCTGCCCGAATTTTTATAAAATAAGAAGTCGTTATTCGATATAAAGTATGCTAGCGATCATAGAATTGACGAACGTATTACCATTATTATAGGTTGAAGTTCTAAATCGAGACGTACTCTAATATAGAGTTGATTAGTTCGTCTGAGAGGTATGTGAAACTCTTACTTCTTTCTTTTTGGCATGATTTAATGAAAGTACGGCGGACGTACTTAATTCTTATACAGTTTAATTCCTAATGAGGATTGTTATGAGAAGTGCCTATGAGTTTTCAGCAAAGAGTTTATTATGACATTATTACAATGATTTTATTGAGAGTCAGATGATAATTTTTACTTGCATATGGTTACTCACGATATCTACTCGTGCTAAGTGTTACTACTTCACCTCACCGAGTCCCGGGCCGGGTTACGACTTGTGCACAGCCTTGCATTGTTCACCGAGACCCTCACTAGAGGGCCGGGTTACGTAGGATGGATCCATAGATGAGAGATGATTTTACCGAGTCCCAGGATGGGCCGGGTTATGATATGATTCCACCGAGTCCCGCACTAGTGGGCCGGGTTACGTTACAGATGTATATATATGTATATGGACAGGCACTCATGTTTTCTTGACTTGACTCTCATTTTTATAAGGCAACTGACTTTTATTGTTTATGGCACGGTTGGATTTGGATCCCGATTTTTATACCGATCTCTGTTTTCGTTGGCTACTTATGATCTCATATGCAGTATTTCATGTTTTACATACTCAGTACATTATTTCGTACTGACCCCCTTTCCTCGGGGGGCTGCGTTTCATGCCCGCAGGTACATGCTCTCAGTTTGGTGAACCTCAGGCCTAGGTTCCTACTCAGCAGGTTGGAAAGCTCCTTTGATCCAGGGCTTTGTCATTTTGGTACCGAACCTCCTTTAGACTTCTGTTTGTATTTAGGGGCACGAAGGGGCCCTGTCCCGTCATATGTCGTTATTCTTCTTATAGAGGTCTGTAGACAGTGGTGGGTTGTACTTATGTAAAGGTTATGACTCTGTTTGGGTCGGTCATGCTATTGTATTTCGTGTTGGGGTGTTTCCATGTATATACGTTAGTATCTGTTGGCAACCTTGTCGGCTTGTCTGTTATATTGTGTTGGCTAGTTGTGACTCCTCAGGAGACAGGTATATTCGGGGGTAAAGGCAGCCTTGTCGGCTTGCCTACCCTGGCATATGTTGCTATTGCGGCGTTATCTTCTTGCCGGATTTCGACTCATTACGTGTTAGTTGGGTTATATGTGACAAAGTTAGTATAATGACGTCATTAGGGCGGTTAGTCGCGGCCCGTCGGGTCGGTCGTGACAAAAGTGGTATCAGAGCAGTTAGTCCTCGGAATGTCTACAGACCGTGTCTAGTAGAGTCTTGCGTATGGGTATGTTGTGCACCATACTTATACGCAGGAGGCTGCCGGACATTTAGGATTGGTTTCTATTCTTCTTACTCTAAGATCGTGCGATAGAGCTATGTTATTAGGTTATTCCCTCTCTGACATATTAATGTGTTATAGCTATGCCTCCGAAGAAAGCGACAGCCGCCAGAAGGGAAATACGAATTCGAGCTTATGAGAAACTATCTTACTCGTATACGGGAAGAAATAATGTAAGCTTGGGACATGGAATATTTGAGACTCTTAGAATATTAGATAATCGTTGAGACCTTAGATATACAAGGCCTTCTTGAGTAAAATATTTTATGTTTGATCTGTGTTAAAGTACATGGTATATGTGAAGTCTATTAGTTGTGATGACTCTTTGGTATGCTTATGTTTATATGAAAAGGGATATGAGATATGCCAAAAACTGGAATTGCTACTGTTGTACATATAAGGTTTGTTGTCTCTGGAGCAAGTTGTCTGGATAAGTCCTTGAAATTAGTTCAGCAGGTAGTTGATAGTCGTTAACGGGTTGTCCTACTTGTGGATGGGGCTTAGGAGTAGATGGTCCTCTACATGTTGTAATATTACCCTGTTTAAGTTGATGTGTTCCAGCTCTTCTTATGAGTTAAGCTATCCATGTTATGTATAAATGTATTCTGTCTTGGTCATACTTCTTTCGGAACAGGGTGGTCTGTTAATGTCCATGTACAGTATGTGGGTTGAGTATAAATCACTTGTGTTAGGACCTATCTTTGCCAATTTTGCTCAGTGGGACTACCTCTAAACAGTTAATTATACTTGCCTAGATATCTTTTATGTTTGATTAAAATTTCCCCCGTAATTGTCTTTGCGTATCATAATGTAGAATGCAAAATGTTCTAATAACCCAAGCCTGCGTTTTATCTCTTAAATAGGGAATAGATTCGTATGCTAAACATGTTGTTAGTAGTTGCTTAAGGGAGTGGAAAATTGAGTATTTACATAATTCCAGGAATGACTTGTTGCTACAATAAACGGTTTACTTATTTAGTTAACTATTAAACCGTGAATATATTATGCCAAACATTATGTAATATATGTGAATATTATGGCTATTTATGACTACTCTATTAATGTCTAGTATGTTCAGTTGATGAAAACACTGTTAGAGTATTGTGTGACGATTATTTGTGTGTTAAGTGGTTGTCTTGTTAAGTTTAAGGGTTATTTGACCTTGTATGATCTGTTTAAATGACTTTGAAGTAATTGGTATACTAGTTTTAGTCCATTGTAACCCCTCTTGGATTGTTTAAGTCATGTGGTGTCCATAGTATGTTAGGTCAAACCATTACTAGCATATGTACTAATTTAGTATGCTTAATACATGAATATGAGGTTTGTTCCCCGGTTAATCGAACAAATTATTTCGGTATGTTGCTATAGTGGCTTGAGAAGTATATTAAACCTCTTAGACACTATGTTCGATTAATCCATGACTCAACTACACATGTTATGTTAATTAAACACCAGTTGTTGAAGTTAAAAATTATGCTTACATAATGACTATGTTGGTTGTAAAGGTCACATTTGGTATGGAAATGATTGAAGGGCTTAATGTTTTTATTTATTTATTTATCCGCCTATAATAAGGGAACTAAGATTTAGCATAAGAATGTTGTTATAATTATGATAGGATCACCTAATGACTTTGAAATGGATGTGTGTCATGTTTAAGTGTTGTCGTGATCTCGAATGATAGTTTAGGAGCCTATTTGGTGTATGTTTTGCTTGTTAAAGGGTCATATCTATCCTTGGCATGTCCCAATAGTCTTAGGTGGTCTAATACTCATTTGAACATAACTATTTAAAATAACCTTGTCCCTTCCTCATGTGCATAACTCGCATCCAGTTTGGTTTGATTGTATATGCCCATGTTTTGTATCTATGTGTTGATTAAATCAAACTCGTTAAGTCCACCTATTCCCATGTCTGCTCTCTGCAATATGTCTGCTCCCTTCTCCTTTTATGTAAATTTGGTAGATAATATAAGATCATTTGAGTTTTGATAGGTATCTAAATCACATGTTGAAAAAAAAATGAATATCTGAGTAGTTCCTCAACTATGTGCATTCCCTTGCTTCTGCCGATTTGGTTAAGTTATTAAGTGAGTAGTGATGAGGTTAGCATGGCATGGATAGGCAAACCACATATGTTTGGTCTGTCTATATATACTTGTTTATGCCTACTCATGTCCGGATAATTGGTTTACCTGTTACCACTCGGGATTGAATATCTAATTTGGTATAGTTATAGATTCCTTTATGTTTTGATTGACATTGTCCATTTTCCAATTTGTGAAATAAAAAAAAAAGGGGGAGGGAGGGGGTACCTTGAATTTTATGTTTCCCAATCCACTTCTTGATGGTACCTACAAGATTGTAGCTTTACGTAATACCAAACTTAGAAACAGTAAGCATAGAGATTCTTGTTCTGTCCCTTTAAGAGTTTGGGATTGTACTGGTCAGCATCAGCTTTATATAGGAAGAAGAAGGGGCATTGTTACCAAATTGAAAGTAGTAGTAGATGTCATCAAAAGAGTGTAAATGTTCCATGCTGATTTAGAATAATCTGTACAATTGAAATAGAACAAAACAGGTTAATTTTAGATTTGTCTAGTCGTGTATGGGCTACTTAGTTAATTTAATGCTTAATATTGCTAATTTAATGATATATGAAACGCCTAGATTTGATTTAATGGATTGACAAGGTTGGATTGAAGTTGGGTTTAGCATGTATGGGTTATTTAAATTAATGTGATGACCAATATATTATTTTGGAAACTCGTTTGGCTATCTGTAAGTCGTTTGGTCATATTATCTACCTAAAACAAGCGCCACTAATTAAGAACAAGATTAGTTGTCCTATTTAACAAAACTTGTCTTATATCGTCTGATATGATAATTTAAAACTAGAAGAGAATAAGTTAAGTGGGTTGATATGGTTGAGGTTATATGATGTTATTTATGATGAGAATTGATAAAGGGTAGCCTATGTGATGATTGTGAATTATGAATATTACCTAAATTCGAGCTCGCTTTCTCGATTTGGGGGTATGTTAGAAGTTGTGACTAAGCATGCCTAATTAATGTTAATATGATGTGGATATATCTGTAAGTTTTGGATTAGTAAGTTCAATACGGTGTCGACTTGTAATAGATAAAGTCTTGCTAATCATTGTTAAAAATGAGACATTGAGTAATCGATTTGATTAACTTAAGCTTCCAATTTATGCTCATTGTTTAAAATTATTCTTAATATGGGTATTAAGTATATGTTAGGCTCAAATAACACGATATGGATAACTCTTGCTATTTGAATTATTAGAGAGATAGTGATTAATATCTGGATAGGAAAACTTAGCTCATTATATGCCTATTATGTGTCCACTTGTTTCGATTTAGGCTTGATGTAGGTCTAATATAAACTTTAAGACTTGTTTAGCCTTAGTACATGATCATAGGCATTGTAATGATGGATTGGATATTCATTTAGCATCTCTTGTGTTCCTAAATATATATGTGTGGTTGGGACGGTCTAAGGTAGTCCGTATGTATATGTCACTTATTTACACCCGCCTTGTGATCCCTTGTTTATGGTTCGACTAGGTAACTAGTGTATATGCCATGTTGGTGTCTTGGGCATGTTCATATGTATATCATCATTAGGGTAGCTTGTGTGTTTTTCCTTAGTACCCCGCATGATCAAACAACGCCTCTATTATGTATATTTGGATTCGATTATGTAGAACGCTTGCATCTTGATCCAGGTAGAGGATATTAGGCTTTTGGGAACTCGAAAAAAAAATATATATATTTTAGTCTCTAAGGCTATTACACCATTTTGAAGTTATGTCTTCCCCGATCCTTATGTGCTTAGTTGAAACTTCGTTGGTCTATATTGATTTTGAGTTAAAACATTCATTTAAGTACTTAACTACTGGTTAAAATAGGACCATTTTGAAGGATCCTTAAGTTGAAACTCGCTGCTGATTTTGAGTTAAAACATTCATTTAAGTACTTAAATATATAAAATGGGGATTAGTCATTGGTTGTGAAGATGATATCTCTGTTCTCAAGTTTAAGATTAAGGTATAGATTATGCTTAAAGTTCTTGTATATATGTACATAATGTGGTACTGTGGGAATAATGACTCTACTTAGCCTTAGTTTTAGTATACTTCACTTTTAGAAAATTACGAATAAGCTAGGACGTAGGTTGTTTCCTTGTTTATTTTAGTCCTTTTGTTAGATAATGGCAAGAGTTGAGTTGTTTGTAAGTCGGATATTTGTTGGCAGAAACGTGTATCATAGAGTCTAAGATGACCTAATATGCAAATTTCTGTGTGCTTGTGAATCATTGAATCAATTTGTATAAGATGTGCCCAATAATATGAACATTCGAGGACGAATGTTTCTAAGGGGGGAAGAATGTTACACCTCATAATTTTAAGACTATAATTAGAGGACGTAATTAAGGAGGTAAGATTCGAATCTTGGATATAGAGTATATTTATATATGCTAATCCGGAAATTAGTATACAAGAGGATGTGATTCCGGAAAGATGTTGGTCACAATAAGGGTGACGTTGGATACTTATAGCAATAATTGTATATTCCCGTTATGGAATAGTATTGTATTATAAAATTATGACATTGAGGATACGAGGCTTATGAAATTCTGGGAATTAAAAGAAGTGGGTTTGAGATTTATTAATTGAAGAACTTGGGGGCCAAAGTGTAAAAAGGAAAATCAGATTTTTTTTTATAATAAACCTACACTTACCTCTTCATCTTCTTCTACACTTAAACAAAAAAAATAACTCTCCTCTCATTCTCTCCTCTACACTATTCCGAAAATCACCCTCCACCCATAACCAAAATTAAGGTTGTTATCTTCTCTTCCTAGACTACATTCTTCACCAAAAATTAGAAGCAAAATAACACCAAAAAGTGGCAAAAACAAAGTGGCAAAACAGCCCACTGCTTGGGCCAAAAAACTGCCCAGAAAATTGGGATTTTTGGGATGAAATTTTGGAAGAAAAACGTGTAGGGATGATGTCTTAACATTGTAGAACACTTGCATGTCAATTGGAGTTGAAGAAGTGAACAAAAAGGAGGAGAAAAATTACAAAACAGTGGGGAATCTTCGGACAAACAGTGGCAGAAATTTGCGGACTGTTTTGACGAATTTGAGGTATAAAAATTCTTCTTTCTATGATATAATTGGAATGCATGTTGTTAGAATTAAGGTAATGAATTTGTGTTAAGAAAGAATTGGAATTTAAGCATTGCATGTGACCATTTTTGGCTAGTTGCCAATTTGGGACAGATTTTGGTGTTGTTGGATTCGTTGGTTATTGTGGTTATTATTATCACTAATTGCATGATGGAATTGAAAGGAAATATGGAGATTTAGTTGGAATTAGTTATATGGAAGTATTAAAATCCGAAATTTGGATTATAGGAATTAAGATAAGAGTTATGGAATTATGACATGTTGTGGCCAAGAACTTGCATGAAATTGTTGGACATGTTGTGATATATATGGACTGTTCTAGGGGCTGTTTTGTGGTGTTATAATTCTGAAAATTTAGTCACCATTATGCATGTTTAAGTGTGGTAATTTCTAAGGTAAGTCCTAAAGGAATAAGGGTGTGGAAAGGCATAGAAAGGCTTCACATTCTACCCTCGTTGTTGTTGAAACATGGGCTGTTTTGTGGGCTGTTTTTAAGGTGGATTAAGAGGCTAAATTTACATGAGAAGTGGGTGTGTAAATTCCCTTTATTGTTGTCTCGGTTGTGCCCTTAATTGGTGCTTGTTTATTGATGTTATTAGCCTCGTTTGAAAGTTGTGGAAACATGTATAAACATGTGAAGTGCTGCCCGAATTTTTATAAAATAAGAAGTCGTTATTCGATATAAAGTATGCTAGCGATCATAGAATTGACGAACGTATTACCATTATTATAGGTTGAAGTTCTAAATCGAGACGTACTCTAATATAGAGTTGATTAGTTCGTCGAGAGGTATGTGAAACTCTTACTTCTTTCTTTTTGGCATGATTTAATGAAAGTACGGCGGACGTACTTAATTCTTATACGAGTTTAATTCCTAATGAGGATTGTTATGAGAAGTGCCTATGATTTTTCAGCAAAGAGTTTATTATGACATTATTACAATGATTTTATTGAGAGTCAGATGATAATTTTTACTTGCATATGGTTACTCACGATATCTACTCGTGCTAAGTGTTACTACTTCACCTCACCGAGTCCGGGCCGGGTTACGACTCGTGCACGGCCTTGCATTGTTCACCGAGACCCTCACTAGAGGGCCGGGTTACGTAGGATGGATCCATAGATGAGAGATGATTTTACCGAGTCCCAGGATGGGCCGGGTTATGATATGATTCCACCGAGTCCCGCACTAGTGGGCCGGGTTACGTTACAGATGTATATATATGTATATGGACAGGCACTCATGTTTTCTTGACTTGACTCTCATTTTTATAAGGCAACTGACTTTTATTGTTTATGGCACAGTTGGATTTGGATCCCGATTTTTATACCGATCTCTGTTTCGTTGGCTACTTATGATCTCATATGCGGTATTTCATGTTTTACATACTCGGTACATTATTTCGTCGACCCCCTTTCCTCGGGGGCTGCGTTTCATGCCCGCAGGTACATGCTCTCAGTTTGGTGAACCTCAGGCCTAGGTTCCTACTCAGCAGGTTGGAAAGCTCCTTTGATCCAGGGCTTTGTCATTTTGGTACCGAACCTCCTTTAGACTTCTGTTTGTATTTAGGGGCACGAAGTGGCCCTGTCCCGTCATATGTCGTTATTCTTCTTATAGAGGTCTGTAGACAGTGGTGGGTTGTACTTATGTAAAGGTTATGACTCTGTTTGGGTCAGTCATGCTATTGTATTCTGTGTTGGGGTGTTTCCATGTATATACGTTAGTATCTGTTGGCAGCCTTGTCGGCTTGTCTGTTATATTGTGTTGGCTAGTTGTGACTCCGGGGAGACGGTATATTCGGGGGTAAAGGCAGCCTTGTCGGCTTGCCTACCCTGGCATATGTTGCTATTGCGGCGTTATGCTGCCGGATTTCAGACTCATTACGTGTTAGTTGGGTTATATGTGACAGGTTAGTATAATAACGTCATTAGGGCGGTTAGTCGCGGCCCGTTGGGTCGGGTCGTGACAAAAGTGGTATCGAGCGGTTAGTCCTCGGAATGTCTACGGACCGTGTCTAGTAGAGTCTTGCGTATGGGTATGTTGTGCACCATACTTATGCAGGAGGCTGGGACATTTAGGATTGGTTTCTATTCTTCTTACTCTAAGATCGTGCGATAGAGCTATGTTATTAGGTTATTCCCTCTCGACATATTAATGTGTTATAGCTATGCCTCCGAAGAAAGCGGCGCCGGAAGGGAAATACGAATTCGAGCTTATGAGAAACTATCTTACTCGTATACGGGAAGAAATAATGTAAGCTTGGGACATGGAATATTTGAGACTCTTAGAATATTAGATAATCGTTGAGACCTTAGATATACAAGGCCTTCTTGAGTAAAATATTTTATGTTTGATCTGTGTTAAAGTACATGGTATATGTGAAGTCTATTAGTTGTGATGACTCTTTGGTATGCTTATGTTTATATGAAAAGGGATATGAGATATGCCAAAAAGCGGAATTGCTACTCTTGTTGTACATATAAGGTTTGTTGTCTCTGGAGCAAGTTGTCCGGATAAGTCCTTGAAATTAGTTCGGCGAGGTAGTTGATAGTCGTTAACGGGTTGTCCTACTTGTGGATGGGGCTTAGGAGTAGATGGTCCTCTACATGTTGTAATATTACCCTGTTTAAGTTGATGTGTTCCAGCTTTTCTTATGAGTTAAGCTATACATGTTATGTATAAATGTATTTTGTCTTGGTCATACTTCTTTCGGAACGGGGTGGTCTGTTAATGTCCATGTACAGTATGTGGGTTGAGTATAAATCACTTGTGTTAGGACCTATCTTTGCCAATTTTGCTCAGTGGGACTACCTCTAAACAGTTAATTATACTTGCCTAGATATCTTTTATGTTTGATTAAAATTTCCCCCGTAATTGTCTTTGCGTATCATAATGTAGAATGCAAAATGTTCTAATAACCCAAGCCTGCGTTTTATCTCTTAAATAGGGAATAGATTCGTATGCTAAACATGTTGTCAGTAGTTGCTTAAGGGAGTGGAAAATTGAGTATTTACATAATTCCAGGAATGACTTGTTGCTACAATAAACGGTTTACTTATTTAGTTAACTATTAAACCGTGAATATATTATGCCAAACATTATGTAATATATGTGAATATTATGGCTATTTATGACTACTCTATTAATGTCTAGTATGTTCAGTTGATGAAAACACTGTTAGAGTATTGTGTGACGATTATTTGTGTGTTAAGTGGTTGTCTTGTTAAGTTTAAGGGTTATTTGACCTTGTATGATTCGTTTAAATGACTTTGAGGTAATTGGTATACTAGTTTTAGTCCATTGTAACCCCTCTTGGATTGTTTAAGTCATGTGGTGTCCATAGTATGTTAGGTCAAACCATTACTAGCATATGTACTAATTTAGTATGCTTAATACATGAATATGAGGTTTGTTCCCCTGGTTAACTGAACAAATTATTTCAGTATGTTGCTATAGTGGCTTGAGAAGTATATTAAACCTCTTAGACACTATGTTCGATTAATCCATGACTCAACTACACATGTTATGTTAATTAAACACCGAGTTGTTGAAGTTAAAAATTATGCTTACATAATGACTATGTTGGTTGTAAAGGTCACATTTGGTATGGAAATGATTGAAGGGCTTAATGTTTTTATTTATTTATTTATCTGCCTATAATAAGGGAACTAAGATTTAGCATAAGAATGTTGTTATAATTATGATAGGATCACCTAATGACTTTGAAATGGATGTGTGTCATGTTTAAGTGTTGTCGTGATCTGAATGATAGTTTAGGAGCCTATTTGGTGTATGTTTTGCTTGTTAAAGGGTCATATCTATCCTTGGCATGTCCCAATAGTCTTAGGTGGCCTAATACTCATTTGAACATAACTATTTAAAATAACCTTGTCCCTTCCTCATGTGCATAACTCTGCATCCAGTTTGGTTTGATTGTATATGCCCATGTTTTGTATCTATGTGTTGATTAAATCAAACTGTTAAGTCCACCTATTCCCATGTCTGCTCCTGCAATATGTCTGCTCCCTTCTCCTTTTATGTAAATTTGGTAGATAATATAAGATCATTTGAGTTTTGATAGGTATCTAAATCACATGTTGAAAAAAAAATGAATATCTGAGTAGTTCCTCAACTATGTGCATTCCCTTGCTTCTGCCGATTTGGTTAAGTTATTAAGTGAGTAGTGATGAGGTTAGCATGGCATGGATAGGCAAACCACATATGTTTGGTCTGTCTATATATACTTGTTTATGCCTACTCATGTCCGGATAATTGGTTTACCTGTTACCACTCGGGATTGAATATCTAATTTGGTATAGTTATAGATTCCTTTATGTTTTGATTGACATTGTCCATTTTCCAATTTGTGAAATAAAAAAAAAAGGGGGAGGGAGGGGGTACCTTGAATTTTATGTTTCCCAATCCACTTCTTGATGGTACCTACAAGATTGTAGCTTTACGTAATACCAAACTTAGAAACAGTAAGCATAGAGATTCTTGTTCTGTCCCTTTAAGAGTTTGGGATTGTACTGGTCAGCATCAGCTTTATATAGGAAGAAGAAGGGGCATTGTTACCAAATTGAAAGTAGTAGTAGATGTCATCAAAAGAGTGTAAATGTTCCATGCTGATTTAGAATAATCTGTACAATTGAAATAGAACAAAACAGGTTAATTTTAGATTTGTCTAGTCGTGTATGGGCTACTTAGTTAATTTAATGCTTAATATTGCTAATTTAATGATATATGAAACGCCTAGATTTGATTTAATGGATTGACAGGTTGGATTGAAGTTGGGTTTAGCATGTATGGGTTATTTAAATTAATGTGATGACCAATATATTATTTTGGAAACTCGTTTGGCTATACGTAAGTCGTTTGGTCATATTATCTACCTAAAACAAGCGCCACTAATTAAGAACAAGATTAGTTGTCCTATTTAACAAAACTTGTCTTATATCGTCTGATATGATAATTTAAAACTAGAAGAGAATAAGTTAAGTGGGTTGATATGGTTGAGGTTATATGATGTTATTTATGATGAGAATTGATAAAGGGTAGCCTATGTGATGATTGTGAATTATGAATATTACCTAAATTCTGAGCCTGCTTTACTGATTTGGGGGTATGTTAGAAGTTGTGACTAAGCATGCCTAATTAATGTTAATATGATGTGGATATATCTGTAAGTTTTGGATTAGTAAGTTCAATACGGTGTCGACTTGTAATAGATAAAGTCTTGCTAATCATTGTTAAAAATGAGACATTGAGTAATCGATTTGATTAACTTAAGCTTCCAATTTATGCTCATTGTTTAAAATTATTCTTAATATGGGTATTAAGTATATGTTAGGCTCAAATAACACGATATGGATAACTCTTGCTATTTGAATTATTAGAGAGATAGTGATTAATATCCGGATAGGAAAACTTAGCTCATTATATGCCTATTATGTGTCCACTTGTTCGATTTAGGCTTGATGTAGGTCTAATATAAACTTTAAGACTTGTTTAGCCTTAGTACATGATCATAGGCATTGTAATGATGGATTGGATATTCATTTAGCATCTCTTGTGTTCCTAAATATATATGTGTGGTTGGGACGGTCTAAGGTAGTACGTATGTATATGTCACTTATTTACACACCGCCTTGTGATCCCTTGTTTATGGTTCGAGACTAGGTAACTAGTGTATATGCCATGTTGGTGTCTTGGGCATGTTCATATGTATATCATCATTAGGGTAGCTTGTGTGTTTTTCCTTAGTACCCTGCATGATCAAACAACGCCTCTATTATGTATATTTGGATTCGATTATGTAGAACGCTTGCATCTTGATCCAGGTAGAGGATATTAGGCTTTTGGGAACTCGGAAAAAAAAATATATATTTTAGTCTCTGCTATTACACCATTTTGAAGTTATGTCTTCCCTGATCCTTATGTGCTTAGTTGAAGCGCTGATTTTGAGTTAAAACATTCATTTAAGTACTTAACTACTGGTTAAAATAGGACCAGGAATCTGAATATATAAAATGGGGATTAGTCATTGGTTGTGAAGATGATATCTGTTCTCAAGTTTAAGATTAAGGTATAGATTATGCTTAAAGTTCTTGTATATATGTACATAATGTGGTACTGTGGGAATAATGACTCTACTTAGCCTTAGTTTTAGTATACTTCACTTTTAGAAAATTACGAATAAGCTAGGACGTAGGTTGTTTCCTTGTTTATTTTAGTCCTTTTGTTAGATAATGGCAAGAGTTGAGTTGTTTGTAAGTCGGATATTTGTTGGTAGAAACGTGTATCATAGAGTCTAAGATGACCTAATATGCAAATTTCTGTGTGCTTGTGAATCATTGAATCAATTTGTATAAGATGTGCCCAACAATATGAACATTCGAGGACGAATGTTTCTAAGGGGGGAAGAATGTTACACCTCGTAATTTTAAGACTATAATTAGAGGACGTAATTAAGGAGGTAAGATTCGAATTTTGGATATAGAGTATATTTATATATGCTAATCCGGAAATTAGTATACAAGAGGATGTGATTCCGGAAAGATGTTGGTCACAATAAGGGTGACGTTGGATACTTATAGCAATAATTGTATATTCCCGTTATGGAATAGTATTGTATTATAAAATTATGACATTGAGGATACGAGGCTTATGAAATTCTCGGGAATTAAAAGAAGTGGGTTTGAGATTTATTAATTGAAGAACTTGGGGGCCAAAGTGTAAAAAGGAAAATCAGATTTTTTTTATAATAAACCTACACTTACCTCTTCATCTTCTTCTACACTTAAACAAAAAAAATAACTCTCCTCTCATTCTCTCCTCTACACTATTCCGAAAATCACCCTCCACCCATAACCAAAATTAAGGTTGTTATCTTCTCTTCCTAGACTACATTCTTCACCAAAAATTAGAAGCAAAATAACACCAAAAGCGGTGGCAAAAACGGTGGCAAAAAATGCCCTTTGCTTGGGCGAAAACTGCCCAGAAAATTGGGATTTTTGGGATGAAATTTTGGAAGAAAAACGTGTAGGGATGATGACTTAACATTGTAGAACACTTGCATGTCAATTGGAGTTGAAGAAGTGAACAAAAAGGAGGAGAAAAATTACAAAACAGTGGGGAATCTTCGGACAAACGGTGGCAGAAATTTGCGGACTGTTTTGACGAATTTGAGGTATAAAAATTCTTCTTTCTATGATATAATTGGAATGCATGTTGTTAGAATTAAGGTAATGAATTTGTGTTAAGAAAGAATTGGAATTTAAGCATTGCATGTGACTATTTTTGGCTAGTTGCCAATTTGGGACAGATTTTGGTGTTGTTGGATTCGTTGGTTATTGTGGTTATTATTATCACTAATTGCATGATGGAATTTAAAGGAAATATGGAGATTTAGTTGGAATTAGTTATATGGAAGTATTAAAATCCGAAATTTGGATTATAGGAATTAAGATAAGAGTTATGGAATTATGACATGTTGTGGCCAAGAACTTGCATGAAATTGTTGGACATGTTGTGATATATATGGACTGTTCTAGGGGCTGTTTTGTGGTGTTATAATTCTGAAAATTTAGTCACCATTATGCATGTTTAAGTGTGGTAATTTCTAAGGTAAGTCCTAAAGGAATAAGGGTGTGGAAAGGCATAGAAAGGCTTCACATTCTACCCTCGTTGTTGTTGAAACATGGGCTGTTTTGTGGGCTGTTTTTAAGGTGGATTAAGAGGCTAAATTTACATGAGAAGTGGGTGTGTAAATTCCCTTTATTGTTGTCTTGGTTGTGCCCTTAATTGGTGCTTGTTTATTGATGTTATTAGCCTCGTTTGAAAGTTGTGGAAACATGTATAAACAGGGGAAGTGCTGCCCGAATTTTTATAAAATAAGAAGTCGTTATTCGATATAAAGTATGCTAGCGATCATAGAATTGACGAACGTATTACCATTATTATAGGTTGAAGTTCTAAATCGAGACGTACTCTAATATAGAGTTGATTAGTTCGTCTGAGAGGTATGTGAAACTCTTACTTCTTTCTTTTTGGCATGATTTAATGAAAGTACGGCGGACGTACTTAATTCTTATACAATTTAATTCCTAATGAGGATTGTTATGAGAAGTGCCTATGATTTTTCAGCAAAGAGTTTATTATGACATTATTACAATGATTTTATTGAGAGTCAGATGATAATTTTTACTTGCATATGGTTACTCACGATATCTACTCGTGCTAAGTGTTACTACTTCACCTCACCGAGTCCCGGGCCGGGTTACGACTCGTGCACAGCCTTGCATTGTTCACCGAGACCCTCACTAGAGGACCGGGTTACGTAGGATGGATCCATAGATGAGAGATGATTTACCGAGTCCCAGCATGGGCCGGGTTATGATATGATTCCACCGAGTCCCGCACTAGTGGGCCGGGTTACGTTACAGGTATATATATGTATATGGACAGGCATTCATGTTTTCTTGCCTTGACTCTCATTTTTATAAGGCACAACTGACTTTTATGGTTTATGGCACAGTTGGATTTGGATCCTGATTTTTATACTGATCTTCTCGTTTCGTTGGCTAATTATGATCTCTTTTACGGCTTCATGTTTTACATACTCGGTACATTATTTCGTGCGACCCCCCTTTCCTCGGGGGCTGCGTTTCATGCCCGCAGTACATGCTCTCAGTTTGGTGAACCTCAGGCCTAGGTTCCTACTCAGCAGGTTGGAAAGCTCCTTTGATCCAGGGCTTTGTCATTTTGGTACCGAACCTCCTTTAGACTTCTGTTTGTATTTAGGGGCACGAAGGGGCCCAGTCCCGTCATATGTCGTTATTCTTCTTATAGAGGTCTGTATAGAGTGGTGGGTTGTACTTATGTAAAGGTTATGACTCTGTTTGGGTCAGTCATGCTATTGTATTCTGTGTTGGGGTGTTTCCATGTATATACGTTAGTATCTGTTGGCAGCCTTGTCGGCTTGTCTGTTATATTGTGTTGGCTAGTTGTGACTCCTCAGGAGACAGGTATATTCGGGGGTAAAGGCAGCCTTGTCGGCTTGCCTACCCCGGATGACGTCATTAGGGCGGTTAGTCATCATTCGAGTCGTGAGAGTAAATATTGCAACACCTTCGCTGGAATGATATGACGTGACTCTATAGAATGAAGACCAAGACCATCTTGGTTGGCATTACATCATTCAACTAGAGTAAAGACCACACACCTTCGCTGTAATTATATCACCTGACTCTATACAATGAAGACCACGACCATCCTGGCTCGCATTACGTCATTCGACTATACTGAAGACCACAAAACCTTCATAAGAAGTATAGCACCTGACTCAATAAAATGAAGACCACCACCATCTTGGCAAGCATTACATCATTCAATTGGAGTGAAGATTGCAACACCTTCACGGAAATACATTACCTAACTCTATATTATGAAGACCACGACCATCTTGGCGACATTACATCTGACCACTGGAGTGAAGATCACTGCACCTTCGCGGTTATTATATCATGTGACTCTATAGAATGAAGACCATAACCATCATGGTTGGCATTACATCATTCAACTGTAGTGATGACCGCAACACCTTCACTAGAATTATATCACCTAATTCTATAGAATGAAGACCACGACCATCATGGTTGGCATTACATCATTCAACTGTAGTGATGACCGCAACATCTTCACTGGAATTATGTCTCCTAATTCTATAGAATGAAGACCACGACCATCTCGGATGGCATTACATCATTCCACTGGAGTAAAGACCACAGAACATTCATAGGAATAATAGCACCTGACTCTATAAAATGAAGACCACCACCATCTTGGCAAGCATTACATCATTCAATTGGAATGAACATCGCAACACCTTCACTGGAATTACATTACCTAATTCTATATTATGAAAACCAAGACCATCTTGGCTGGCATTACATCATTCAACTAGAGTAAATATTGCAACACCTTCATTTGGAATGATATGACGTGACTCTATAGAATGAAGACCAAGACCATCTTTTTGGCATTACATCATTCAACTAGAGTAAAGACCACACACCTTCGCTGTAATTATATCACCTGACTCTATTCAATGAAGACCACGACCATCCTGGCTCGCATTACGTCATTCGACTATAGTGAAGACCACAGAACCTTCATAAGAAGTATAGCACCTGACTCAATAAAATGAAGACCACCACCATCTTGGCAAGCATTACATCATTCAATTGGAGTGAAGATTGCAACACCTTCACTGGAAATACATTACCTAACTCTATATTATGAAGACCACGACCATCTTGGCAGACATTACATCTGACCACTGGAGTGAAGATCATTGCACCTTCGCGGTTATTATATCATGTGACTCTATAGAATGAAGACCATAACCATCATGGTTGGCATTACATCATTCAACCGTAGTGATGACCGCAACACCTTCACTAGAATTATATCACATAATTCTATAGAATGAAGACCACGACCATCATGGTTGGCATTACATCATTCAACTGTAGTGATGACCGCAACATCTTCACTGGAATTATGTCTCCTAATTCTATAGAATGAAGACCACGACCATCTCGGATGGCATTACATCATTCCACCGGAGTAAAGACCACAGAACATTCATAGGAATAATAGCACACCGACTCTATAAAATAAAGACCACCACCATCTTGGCAAGCATTACATCATTCAATTGGAATGAACATCGCAACACCTTCTACGGAATTACATTACCTAATTCTATATTATGAAAACCAAGACCATCTTGGGCTGACATTACATCATTCAACTGGAGTAAATATTGCAACACCTTCACTGGAATGATATGACGTGACTCTATAGAATGAAGACCAAGACCATCTTGGTTGGCATTACATCATTCAACTAGAGTAAAGACCACACACCTTCGCTGTAATTATATCACCTGACTCTATTCAATGAAGACTACGACCATCCTGGCTCGCATTACGTCATTCGACTATAGTGAAGACCACAGAACCTTCATAAGAAGTATAGCACCTGACTCAATAAAATGAAGACCACCACCATCTTGGCAAGCATTACATCATTCAATTGGAGTGAAGATTGCAACACCTTCACCGGAAATACATTACCTAACTCTATATTATGAAGACCACGACCATCTTGCGAGACATTACATCATCGACCACCGGAGTGAAGATCACCGCACCTTCGCGGTTATTATATCATGTGACTCTATAGAATGAAGACCATAACCATCATGGTTGGCATTACATCATTCAACCGTAGTGATGACCGCAACACCTTCACTAGAATTATATCACATAATTCTATAGAATGAAGACCACGACCATCATGGTTGGCATTACATCATTCAACCGTAGTGATGACCGCAACATCTTCACCGGAATTATGTCTCCTAATTCTATAGAATGAAGACCACGACCATCTCGGATGGCATTACATCATTCCACTGGAGTAAAGACCACAGAACATTCATAGGAATAATAGCACCCGACTCTATAAAATAAAAGACCACCACCATCTTGGCAAGCATTACATCATTCAATTGGAATGAAGATCGCAACACCTTCACTACGGAATTACATTACCTAATTCTATATTATGAAAACCAAGACCATCTTGGCTGGCATTACATCATTCAACTAGAGTAAATATTGCAACACCTTCATTTGGAATGATATGACGTGACTCTATAGAATGAAGACCAAGACCATCTTGGTTGGCATTACATCATTCAACTAGAGTAAAGACCACACACCTTCGCTGTAATTATATCACCTGACTCTATTCAATGAAGACTACGACCATCCCGGCTCGCATTACGTCATTCGACTATAGTGAAGACCACAGAACCTTCATAAGAAGTATAGCACCCGACTCAATAAAATGAAGACCACCACCATCTTGGCAAGCATTACATCATTCAATTGGAGTGAAGATTGCAACACCTTCACCGGAAATACATTACCTAACTCTATATTATGAAGACCACGACCATCTTGGCAGACATTTACATCGACCACCGGAGTGAAGATCACCGCACCTTCGCGGTTATTATATCATGTGACTCTATAGAACGAAGACCATAACCATCATGGTTGGCATTACATCATTCAACTGTAGTGATGACCGCAACACCTTCACTAGAATTATATCACATAATTCTATAGAATGAAGACCACGACCATCATGGTTGGCATTACATCATTCAACTGTAGTGATGACCGCAACATCTTCACTGGAATTATGTCTCCTAATTCTATAGAATGAAGACCACGACCATCTCGGATGGCATTACATCATTCCACTGGAGTAAAGACCACAGAACATTCATAGGAATAATAGCACCTGACTCTATAAAATAAAGACCAACACCATCTTGGCAAGCATTACATCATTCAATTGGAATGAACATCGCAGCACCTTCACTGGAATTACATTACCTAATTCTATATTATGAAAACCAAGACCATCTTGGCTGGCATTACATCATTCAACTAGAGTAAAATTGCAACACCTTCACTGGAATGATATGACGTGACTCTATAGAATGAAGACCAAGACCATCTTGGTTGGCATTACATCATTCAACCGGAGTAAAGACCACACACCTTCGCCGTAATTATATCACCCGACTCTATTCAATGAAGACACGACCATCCTGGCTCGCATTACGTCATTCGACTATAGTGAAGACCACAGAACCTTCATAAGAAGTATAGCACCTGACTCAATAAAATGAAGACCACCACCATCTTGGCAAGCATTACATCATTCAATTGGAGTGAAGATTGCAACACCTTCACGGAAATACATTACCTAACTCTATATTATGAAGACCACGACCATCTTGGCAGACATTACATCGACCACCGGAGTGAAGATCATTGCACCTTCGCGGTTATTATATCATGTGACTCTATAGAATGAAGACCATAACCATCATGGTTGGCATTACATCATTCAACCGTAGTGATGACCGCAACACCTTCACTAGAATTATATCACCTAATTCTATAGAATGAAGACCACGACCATCATGGATGGCATTACATCATTCAACCGTAGTGATGACCGCAACATCTTCATAGGAATTATGTCTCCTAATTCTATAGAATGAAGACCACGACCATCTCGGATGGCATTACATCATTCCACCGGAGTAAAGACCACAGAACATTCATAGGAATATAGCACACCGACTCTATAAAATAAAGACCAGCACCATCTTGGCAAGCATTACATCATTCAATTGGAATGAAGATCGCAACACCTTCACGGAATTACATTACCTAACTCTATATTATGAAAACAACAAGACCATCTTGGGCCGGCATTACATCATTCAACTAGAGTAAATATTGCAACACCCCATTTGGAATGATATGACGTGACTCTATAGAATGAAGACCAAGACCATCTTGGTTGGCATTACATCATTCAACGGAGTAAAGACCACACACCTTCGCCGTAATTATATCACCCGACTCTATTCAATGAAGACCACGACCATCCCGGCTCGCATTACGTCATTCGACTATAGTGAAGACCACAGAACCTTCATAAGAAGTATAGCACCCGACTCAATAAAATGAAGACCACCACCATCTTGGCAAGCATTACATCATTCAATTGGAGTGAAGATTGCAACACCTTCACCGGAAATACATTACCTAACTCTATATTATGAAGACCACGACCATCTTGGCAGACATTACATCCGACCACCGGAGTGAAGATCACCGCACCTTCGCGGTTATTATATCATGTGACTCTATAGAATGAAGACCATAACCATCATGGTTGGCATTACATCATTCAACCGTAGTGATGACCGCAACACCTTCACTAGAATTATATCACATAATTCTATAGAATGAAGACCACGACCATCATGGTTGGCATTACATCATTCAACCGTAGTGATGACCGCAACATCTTCACCGGAATTATGTCTCCTAATTCTATAGAATGAAGACCACGACCATCTCGGATGGCATTACATCATTCCACCGGAGTAAAGACCACAGAACATTCATAGGAATAATAGCACCCGACTCTATAAAATAAAGACCACCACCATCTTGGCAAGCATTACATCATTCAATTGGAATGAAGATCGCAACACCTTCACTACAATTACATTACCTAACTCTATATTATGAAAACAACCACCATCTTGGTGACATTACATCATTCCACTAGAGTAAATATTGCAACACCTTTGGAATGATATGACGTGACTCTATAGAATGAAGACCAAGACCATCTTGGTTGGCATTACATCATTCAACCGGAGTAAAGACCACACACCTTCGCTGTAATTATATCACCTGACTCTATTCAATGAAGACTACGACCATCCTGGCTCGCATTACGTCATTCGACTATAGTGAAGACCAGAACCTTCATAAGAAGTATAGCACCGACTCAATAAAATGAAGACCACCACCATCTTGGCAAGCATTACATCATTCAATTGGAGTGAAGATTGCAACACCTTCACCGGAAATACATTACCTAACTCTATATTATATGAGACCACGACCATCTTGGCAGACATTACATCTGACCACTGGAGTGAAGATCACTGCACCTTCGCGGTTATTATATCATGTGACTCTATAGAATGAAGACCATAACCATCATGGTTGGCATTACATCATTCAACTGTAGTGATGACCGCAACACCTTCACTAGAATTATATCACATAATTCTATAGAATGAAGACCACGACCATCATGGTTGGCATTACATCATTCAACTGTAGTGATGACCGCAACATCTTCACTGGAATTATGTCTCCTAATTCTATAGAATGAAGACCACGACCATCTCGGATGGCATTACATCATTCCACTGGAGTAAAGACCACAGAACATTCATAGGAATAATAGCACCTGACTCTATAAAATAAAGACCACCACCATCTTGGCAAGCATTACATCATTCAATTGGAATGAACATCGCAACACCTTCACTGGAATTACATTACCTAATTCTATATTATGAAAACCAAGACCATCTTGGCTGGCATTACATCATTCAACTAGAGTAAATATTGCAACACCTTCGCTGGAATGATATGACGTGACTCTATAGAATGAAGACCAAGACCATCTTGGTTGGCATTACATCATTCAACTAGAGTAAAGACCACACACCTTCGCCGTAATTATATCACCTGACTCTATTCAATGAAGACTACGACCATCCTGGCTCGCATTACGTCATTCGACTATAGTGAAGACCACAGAACCTTCATAAGAAGTATAGCACCTGACTCAATAAAATGAAGACCACCACCATCTTGGCAAGCATTACATCATTCAATTGGAGTGAAGATTGCAACACCTTCACTGGAAATACATTACCTAACTCTATATTATGAAGACCACGACCATCTTGGCAGACATTACATCTGACCACTGGAGTGAAGATCACTGCACCTTCGCGGTTATTATATCATGTGACTCTATAGAATGAAGACCATAACCATCATGGTTGGCATTACATCATTCAACCGTAGTGATGACGCAACACCTTCACTAGAATTATATCACATAATTCTATAGAATGAAGACCACGACCATCATGGTTGGCATTACATCATTCAACCGTAGTGATGACCGCAACATCTTCACCGGAATTATGTCTCCTAATTCTATAGAATGAAGACCACGACCATCTCGGATGGCATTACATCATTCCACCGGAGTAAAGACCACAGAACATTCATAGGAATAATAGCACCCGACTCTATAAAATAAAGACCACCACCATCTTGGCAAGCATTACATCATTCAATTGGAATGAAGATCGCAACACCTTCACGGAATTACATTACCTAATTCTATATTATGAAAACAACCACCATCTTGGTGACATTACATCATTCCACTAGAGTAAATATTGCAACACCTTCGCCGGAATGATATGACGTGACTCTATAGAATGAAGACCAAGACCATCTTGGTTGGCATTACATCATTCAACGGAGTAAAGACCACACACCTTCGCTGTAAATTATACACCCGACTCTATTCAATGAAGACTACGACCATCCTGGCTCGCATTACGTCATTCGACTATAGTGAAGACCACAGAACCTTCATAAGAAGTATAGCACCCGACTCAATAAAATGAAGACCACCACCATCTTGGCAAGCATTACATCATTCAATTGGAGTGAAGATTGCAACACCTTCACCGGAAATACATTACCTAACTCTATATTATGAAGACCACGACCATCTTGGCGAGACATTACATCCGACCACCGGAGTGAAGATCACCGCACCTTCGCGGTTATTATATCATGTGACTCTATAGAATGAAGACCATAACCATCATGGTTGGCATTACATCATTCAACCGTAGTGATGACCGCAACACCTTCACTAGAATTATATCACATAATTCTATAGAATGAAGACCACGACCATCATGGTTGGCATTACATCATTCAACCGTAGTGATGACCGCAACATCTTCACCGGAATTATGTCTCCTAATTCTATAGAATGAAGACCACGACCATCTCGGATGGCATTACATCATTCCACCGGAGTAAAGACCACAGAACATTCATAGGAATAATAGCACCGACTCTATAAAATAAAGACCAGCACCATCTTGGCAAGCATTACATCATTCAATTGGAATGAAGATCGCAACACCTTCACGGAATTACATTACCTAACTCTATATTATGAAAACCAAGACCATCTTGGCTGACATTACATCATTCAACTAGAGTAAATATTGCAACACCTTCGCCGGAATGATATGACGTGACTCTATAGAATGAAGACCAAGACCATCTTGGTTGGCATTACATCATTCAACTGGAGTAAAGACCACACACCTTCGCTGTAATTATATCACCCGACTCTATTCAATGAAGACTACGACCATCCCGGCTCGCATTACGTCATTCGACTATAGTGAAGACCACAGAACCTTCATAAGAAGTATAGCACCCGACTCAATAAAATGAAGACCACCACCATCTTGGCAAGCATTACATCATTCAATTGGAGTGAAGATTGCAACACCTTCACCGGAAATACATTACCTAACTCTATATTATGAAGACCACGACCATCTTGGCGTACATTACATCCGACCACCGGAGTGAAGATCACCGCACCTTCGCGGTTATTATATCATGTGACTCTATAGAATGAAGACCATAACCATCATGGTTGGTTGGCATTACATCATTCATTACATCATTCAACCGTAGTGATGACCGCAACACCTTCACTAGAATTATATCACATAATTCTATAGAATGAAGACCACGACCATCATGGTTGGCATTACATCATTCAACCGTAGTGATGACCGCAACATCTTCACCGGAATTATGTCTCCTAATTCTATAGAATGAAGACCACGACCATCTCGGATGGCATTACATCATTCCACCGGAGTAAAGACCACAGAACATTCATAGGAATAATAGCACCCGACTTAAAATAAAAGAAGACCACCACCATCTTGGCAAGCATTACATCATTCAATTGGAATGAACATCGCAACACCTTCACGGAATTACATTACCTAACTCTATATTATGAAAACCAACCACCATCTTGGCTGACATTACATCATTCCACCGGAGTAAATATTGCAACACCTTCGCTGGAATGATATGACGTGACTCTATAGAATGAAGACCAAGACCATCTTGGTTGGCATTACATCATTCAACCGGAGTAAAGACCACACACCTTCGCCGTAATTATATCACCCGACTCTATTCAATGAAGACTACGACCATCCTGGCTCGCATTACGTCATTCGACTATAGTGAAGACCACAGAACCTTCATAAGAAGTATAGCACCCGACTCAATAAAATGAAGACCACCACCATCTTGGCAAGCATTACATCATTCAATTGGAGTGAAGATTGCAACACCTTCACCGGAAATACATTACCTAACTCTATATTATGAAGACCACGACCATCTCGCAGACATTACATCCGACCACCGGAGTGAAGATCATTGCACCTTCGCGGTTATTATATCATGTGACTCTATAGAATGAAGACCATAACCATCATGGTTGGCATTACATCATTCAACGTAGTGATGACCGCAACACCTTCACTAGAATTATATCACATAATTCTATAGAATGAAGACCACGACCATCATGGTTGGCATTACATCATTCAACCGTAGTGATGACCGCAACATCTTCACGGAATTATGTCTCCTAATTCTATAGAATGAAGACCACGACCATCTCGGATGGCATTACATCATTCCACCGGAGTAAAGACCACAGAACATTCATAGGAATAATAGCACCGACTCTATAAAATAAAGACCAACCACCATCTTGGCAAGCATTACATCATTCAATTGGAATGAAGATCGCAACACCTTCACTACGGAATTACATTACCTAACTCTATATTATGAAAACAAGACCATCTTGGCTGACATTACATCATTCAACTAGAGTAAATATTGCAACACCTTCGCCGGAATGATATGACGTGACTCTATAGAATGAAGACCAAGACCATCTTGGTTGGCATTACATCATTCAACTAGAGTAAAGACCACACACCTTCGCGTTCGTAATTATATCACCCGACTCTATTCAATGAAGACTACGACCATCCTGGCTCGCATTACGTCATTCGACTATAGTGAAGACCACAGAACCTTCATAAGAAGTATAGCACCGACTCAATAAAATGAAGACCACCACCATCTTGGCAAGCATTACATCATTCAATTGGAGTGAAGATTGCAACACCTTCACCGGAAATACATTACCTAACTCTATATTATGAAGACCACGACCATCTTGGCAGTACATTACATCCGACCACCGGAGTGAAGATCACCGCACCTTCGCGGTTATTATATCATGTGACTCTATAGAATGAAGACCATAACCATCATGGTTGGCATTACATCATTCAACCGTAGTGATGACCGCAACACCTTCACTAGAATTATATCACATAATTCTATAGAATGAAGACCACGACCATCATGGTTGGCATTACATCATTCAACCGTAGTGATGACCGCAACATCTTCACCGGAATTATGTCTCCTAATTCTATAGAATGAAGACCACGACCATCTCGGATGGCATTACATTACATCATTCCACCGGAGTAAAGACCACAGAACATTCATAGGAATAATAGCACCGACTCTATAAAATAAAGACCACCACCATCTTGGCAAGCATTACATCATTCAATTGGAATGAAGATCGCAACACCTTCACTACAATTACATTACCTAATTCTATATTATGAAAAAAACAACCACCATCTTGGTGACATTACATCATTCCACTAGAGTAAATATTGCAACACCTTCGCCGGAATGATATGACGTGACTCTATAGAATGAAGACCAAGACCATCTTGGTTGGCATTACATCATTCAACCGGAGTAAAGACCACACACCTTCGCCGTAATTATATCACCCGACTCTATTCAATGAGACCACGACCATCCTGGCTCGCATTACGTCATTCGACTATAGTGAAGACCACAGAACCTTCATAAGAAGTATAGCACCCGACTCAATAAAATGAAGACCACCACCATCTTGGCAAGCATTACATCATTCAATTGGAGTGAAGATTGCAACACCTTCACCGGAAATACATTACCTAACTCTATATTATGAAGACCACGACCATCTTGGCGACATTACATCCGACCACCGGAGTGAAGATCACCGCACCTTCGCGGTTATTATATCATGTGACTCTATAGAATGAAGACCATAACCATCATGGTTGGCATTACATCATTCAACCGTAGTGATGACCGCAACACCTTCACTAGAATTATATCACATAATTCTATAGAATGAAGACCACGACCATCATGGTTGGCATTACATCATTCAACCGTAGTGATGACCGCAACATCTTCACCGGAATTATGTCTCCTAATTCTATAGAATGAAGACCACGACCATCTCGGATGGCATTACATCATTCCACCGGAGTAAAGACCACAGAACATTCATAGGAATAATAGCACCCGACTCTATAAAATAAAGACCACCACCATCTTGGCAAGCATTACATCATTCAATTGGAATGAAGATCGCAACACCTTCACTACAATTACATTACCTAACTCTATATTATGAAAACAAGACCATCTTGGCTGACATTACATCATTCAACTAGAGTAAATATTGCAACACCTTCGCCGGAATGATATGACGTGACTCTATAGAATGAAGACCAAGACCATCTTGGTTGGCATTACATCATTCAACCGGAGTAAAGACCACACACCTTCGCTGTAATTATATCACCCGACTCTATTCAATGAAGAGACACGACCATCCCGGCTCGCATTACGTCATTCGACTATAGTGAAGACCACAGAACCTTCATAAGAAGTATAGCACCCGACTCAATAAAATGAAGACCACCACCATCTTGGCAAGCATTACATCATTCAATTGGAGTGAAGATTGCAACACCTTCACCGGAAATACATTACCTAACTCTATATTATGAAGACCACGACCATCTTGGCGTACATTACATCCGACCACCGGAGTGAAGATCATTGCACCTTCGCGGTTATTATATCATGTGACTCTATAGAATGAAGACCATAACCATCATGGTTGGCATTACATCATTCAACCGTAGTGATGACCGCAACACCTTCACTAGAATTATATCACATAATTCTATAGAATGAAGACCACGACCATCATGGTTGGCATTACATCATTCAACCGTAGTGATGACCGCACCACATTACATCATTCTGTAGTGATGACCGCAACATCTTCACCGGAATTATGTCTCCTAATTCTATAGAATGAAGACCACGACCATCTCGGATGGCATTACATCATTCCACCGGAGTAAAGACCACAGAACATTCATAGGAATAATAGCACCGACTCTATAAAATAAAGACCACACACATCTTGGCAAGCATTACATCATTCAATTGGAATGAAGATCGCAACACCTTCACTACAATTACATTACCTAACTCTATATTATGAAAACAACCACCATCTTGGCTGACATTACATCATTCACTAGAGTAAATATTGCAACACCTTCGCCGGAATGATATGACGTGACTCTATAGAATGAAGACCAAGACCATCTTGGTTGGCATTACATCATTCAACGGAGTAAAGACCACACACCTTCGCCGTAATTATATCACCCGACTCTATTCAATGAAGACTACGACCATCCTGGCTCGCATTACGTCATTCGACTATAGTGAAGACCACGAACCTTCATAAGAAGTATAGCACCCGACTCAATAAAATGAAGACCACCACCATCTTGGCAAGCATTACATCATTCAATTGGAGTGAAGATTGCAACACCTTCACCGGAAATACATTACCTAACTCTATATTATGAAGACCACGACCATCTTGGCAGACATTACATCCGACCACCGGAGTGAAGATCACCGCACCTTCGCGGTTATTATATCATGTGACTCTATAGAATGAAGACCATAACCATCATGGTTGGCATTACATCATTCAACCGTAGTGATGACCGCAACACCTTCACTAGAATTATATCACATAATTCTATAGAATGAAGACCACGACCATCATGGTTGGCATTACATCATTCAACCGTAGTGATGACCGCAACATCTTCACCGGAATTATGTCTCCTAATTCTATAGAATGAAGACCACGACCATCTCGGATGGCATTACATCATTCCACCGGAGTAAAGACCACAGAACATTCATAGGAATAATAGCACCCGACTCTATAAAATAAAGACCACCACCATCTTGGCAAGCATTACATCATTCAATTGGAATGAAGATCGCAACACCTTCACTACAATTACATTACCTAACTCTATATTATGAAAACCAAGACCATCTTGGCGGACATTACATCATTCCACTAGAGTAAATATTGCAACACCTTCGCCGGAATGATATGACGTGACTCTATAGAATGAAGACCAAGACCATCTTGGTTGGCATTACATCATTCAACTAGAGTAAAGACCACACACCTTCGCCGTAATTATATCACCCGACTCTATTCAATGAAGACTACGACCATCCCGGCTCGCATTACGTCATTCGACTATAGTGAAGACCACAGAACCTTCATAAGAAGTATAGCACCCGACTCAATAAAATGAAGACCACCACCATCTTGGCAAGCATTACATCATTCAATTGGAGTGAAGATTGCAACACCTTCACCGGAAATACATTACCTAACTCTATATTATGAAGACCACGACCATCTTGGCAGACATTACATCCGACCACCGGAGTGAAGATCACCGCACCTTCGCGGTTATTATATCATGTGACTCTATAGAATGAAGACCATAACCATCATGGTTGGCATTACATCATTCAACCGTAGTGATGACCGCAACACCTTCACTAGAATTATATCACAATTCTATAGAATGAAGACCACGACCATCATGGTTGGCATTACATCATTCAACCGTAGTGATGACCGCAACATCTTCACCGGAATTATGTCTCCTAATTCTATAGAATGAAGACCACGACCATCTCGGATGGCATTACATCATTCCACCGGAGTAAAGACCACAGAACATTCATAGGAATAATAGCACCCGACTCTATAAAATAAAGACCACCACCATCTTGGCAAGCATTACATCATTCAATTGGAATGAAGATCGCAACACCTTCACTACGGAATTACATTACCTAACTCTATATTATGAAAACAAGACCATCTTGGCGGCATTACATCATTCAACTAGAGTAAATATTGCAACACCTTCGCCGGAATGATATGACGTGACTCTATAGAATGAAGACCAAGACCATCTTGGTTGGCATTACATCATTCAACGGAGTAAAGACCACACACCTTCGCCGTAATTATATCACCCGACTCTATTCAATGAAGACTACGACCATCCCGGCTCGCATTACGTCATTCGACTATAGTGAAGACCACAGAACCTTCATAAGAAGTATAGCACCCGACTCAATAAAATGAAGACCACCACCATCTTGGCAAGCATTACATCATTCAATTGGAGTGAAGATTGCAACACCTTCACCGGAAATACATTACCTAACTCTATATTATGAAGACCACGACCATCTTGGCGTACATTACATCCGACCACCGGAGTGAAGATCACCGCACCTTCGCGGTTATTATATCATGTGACTCTATAGAATGAAGACCATAACCATCATGGTTGGCATTACATCATTCAACCGTAGTGATGACCGCAACACCTTCACTAGAATTATATCACATAATTCTATAGAATGAAGACCACGACCATCATGGTTGGCATTACATCATTCAACCGTAGTGATGACCGCAACATCTTCACCGGAATTATGTCTCCTAATTCTATAGAATGAAGACCACGACCATCTCGGATGGCATTACATCATTCCACCGGAGTAAAGACCACAGAACATTCATAGGAATAATAGCACCCGACTCTATAAAATAAAGACCACCACCATCTTGGCAAGCATTACATCATTCAATTGGAATGAAGATCGCAACACCTTCACTACGGAATTACATTACCTAACTCTATATTATGAAAACAAGACCATCTTGGCTGGCATTACATCATTCACTAGAGTAAATATTGCAACACCTTCGCCGGAATGATATGACGTGACTCTATAGAATGAAGACCAAGACCATCTTGGTTGGCATTACATCATTCAACGGAGTAAAGACCACACACCTTCGCCGTAATTATATCACCCGACTCTATTCAATGAAGACCACGACCATCCTGGCTCGCATTACGTCATTCGACTATAGTGAAGACCACAGAACCTTCATAAGAAGTATAGCACCCGACTCAATAAAATGAAGACCACCACCATCTTGGCAAGCATTACATCATTCAATTGGAGTGAAGATTGCAACACCTTCACTGGAAATACATTACCTAAGTCTATATTATGAAGACCACGACCATCTTGGCAGACATTACATCTGACCACTGGAGTGAAGATCACCGCACCTTCGCGGTTATTATATCATGTGACTCTATAGAATGAAGACCATAACCATCATGGTTGGCATTACATCATTCAACCGTAGTGATGACCGCAACACCTTCACTAGAATTATATCACATAATTCTAAAGAATGAAGACCACGACCATCATGGTTGGCATTACATCATTCAACCGTAGTGATGACCGCAACATCTTCACCGGAATTATGTCTCCTAATTCTATAGAATGAAGACCACGACCATCTCGGATGGCATTACATCATTCCACCGGAGTAAAGACCACAGAACATTCATAGGAATAATAGCACCGACTCTATAAAATAAAGACCAACCACCATCTTGGCAAGCATTACATCATTCAATTGGAATGAAGATCGCAACACCTTCACCTTCACTACAATTACATTACTAACTCTATATTATGAAAACAAGACCATCTTGGCTGACATTACATCATTCAACTAGAGTAAATATTGCAACACCTTCGCCGGAATGATATGACGTGACTCTATAGAATGAAGACCAAGACCATCTTGGTTGGCATTACATCATTCAACCGGAGTAAAGACCACACACCTTCGCCTGTAATTATATCACCCGACTCTATTCAATGAAGACTACGACCATCCCGGCTCGCATTACGTCATTCGACTATAGTGAAGACCACAGAACCTTCATAAGAAGTATAGCACCCGACTCAATAAAATGAAGACCACCACCATCTTGGCAAGCATTACATCATTCAATTGGAGTGAAGATTGCAACACCTTCACCGGAAATACATTACCTAACTCTATATTATGAAGACCACGACCCATCTTGCGTACATTACATCGACCACCGGAGTGAAGATCACCGCACCTTCGCGGTTATTATATCATGTGACTCTATAGAATGAAGACCATAACCATCATGGTTGGCATTACATCATTCAAGTTGTAGTGATGACCGCAACACCTTCACTAGAATTATATCACCTAATTCTATAGAATGAAGACCACGACCATCTGGATGGCATTACATCATTCCACCGGAGTAAAGACACGACAGCAACATTCATAGGAATAATAGCACCGACTCTATAAAATAAAGACCACACCATCTTGGCAAGCATTACATCATTTAATTGGAGTGAAGATTGCAACACCTTCACCGGAAATACATTACCTAACTCTATATTATGAAGACCACGACCATCTTGGCATACATTACATCTGACCACTGGAGTGAAGATCATTGCACCTTAGCGATTATTATATCATCTGACTCTATAGAATGAAGACCATAACCATCATGGTTGTCATTACATCATTCAACTCGTAGTGAAGACCATGACCATCGCATTACATCATTCAACCGTAGTGATGACCGCAACATCTTCACCGGAATTATGTCTCCTAATTCTATAGAATGAAGACCACGACCATCTCGGATGGCATTACATCATTCCACCGGAGTAAAGACCACAGAACATTCATAGGAATAATAGCACCTGACTCTATAAAATAAAGACCACCACCATCTTGGCAAGCATTACATCATTCAATTGGAATGAAGATCGCAACACCATCACTACAATTACATTACCTAACTCTATATTATGAAAACAACCACCATCTTGGTTGACATTACATCATTCCACTAGAGTAAATATTGCAACACCTTCGCTGGAATGATATGACGTGACTCTATAGAATGAAGACCAAGACCATCTTGGTTGGCATTACATCATTCAACGGAGTAAAGACCACACACCTTCGCCGTAATTATATCACCTGACTCTATTCAATGAAGACTACGACCATCCTGGCTCGCATTACGTCATTCGACTATAGTGAAGACCACAGAACCTTCATAAGAAGTATAGCACCTGACTCAATAAAATGAAGACCACCACCATCTTGGCAAGCATTACATCATTCAATTGGAGTGAAGATTGCAACACCCTTCACCGGAAATACATTACCTAACTCTATATTATGAAGACTCTATATTATGAAGACCACGACCATCTTGGCGACATTACATCCGACCACCGGAGTGAAGATCACCGCACCTTCGCGGTTATTATATCATGTGACTCTATAGAATGAAGACCATAACCATCATGGTTGGCATTACATCATTCAACCGTAGTGATGACCGCAACACCTTCACTAGAATTATATCACATAATTCTATAGAATGAAGACCACGACCATCATGGTTGGCATTACATCATTCAACCGTAGTGATGACCGCAACATCTTCACCGGAATTATGTCTCCTAATTCTATAGAATGAAGACCACGACCATCTCGGATGGCATTACATCATTCCACCGGAGTAAAGACCACAGAACATTCATAGGAATAATAGCACCCGACTCTATAAAATAAAGACCAACACCATCTTGGCAAGCAAGCATTACATCATTCAATTGGAATGAAGATCGCAACACCTTCACCGGAATTACATTACCTAATTCTATATTATGAAAACAACCACCATCTTGGCTGACATTACATCATTCCACTAGAGTAAATATTGCAACACCTTCGAATGGAATGATATGACGTGACTCTATAGAATGAAGACCAAGACCATCTTGGTTGGCATTACATCATTCAACGGAGTAAAGACCACACACCTTCGCCGTAATTATATCACCCGACTCTATTCAATGAAGACTACGACCATCCCGGCTCGCATTACGTCATTCGACTATAGTGAAGACCACAGAACCTTCATAAGAAGTATAGCACCCGACTCAATAAAATGAAGACCACCACCATCTTGGCAAGCATTACATCATTCAATTGGAGTGAAGATTGCAACACCTTCACCGGAAATACATTACCTAACTCTATATTATGAAGACCACGACCATCTTGGCGTACATTACATCCGACCCCGGAGTGAAGAAGATCACCGCACCTTCGCGGTTATTATATCATGTGACTCTATAGAATGAAGACCATAACCATCATGGTTGGCATTACATCATTCAACCGTAGTGATGACCGCAACACCTTCACTAGAATTATATCACATAATTCTATAGAATGAAGACCACGACCATGGTTGGCATTACATCACATCATTACATCATTCAACCGTAGTGATGACCGCAACATCTTCACCGGAATTATGTCTCCTAATTCTATAGAATGAAGACCACGACCATCTCGGATGGCATTACATCATTCCACCGGAGTAAAGACCACAGAACATTCATAGGAATAATAGCACCCGACTCTATAAAATAAAGACCCACACCATCTTGGCAAGCATTACATCATTCAATTGGAATGAAGATCGCAACACCTTCACTACGGAATTACATTACCTAACTCTATATTATGAAAACCAAGACCATCTTGGCTCGACATTACATCATTCCACTAGAGTAAATATTGCAACACCTTCGCCGGAATGATATGACGTGACTCTATAGAATGAAGACCAAGACCATCTTGGTTGGCATTACATCATTCAACTAAGAGTAACCACCACACACCTTCGCCGTAATATATATCACCCGACTCTATTCAATGAAGACTACGACCATCCTGGCTCGCATTACGTCATTCGACTATAGTGAAGACCACAGAACCTTCATAAGAAGTATAGCACCCGACTCAATAAAATGAAGACCACCACCATCTTGGCAAGCATTACATCATTCAATTGGAGTGAAGATTGCAACACCTTCACCGGAAATACATTACCTAACTCTATATTATGAAGACCACGACCATCTTGGCGTACATTACATTACATCGACCACCGGAGTGAAGATCACCGCACCTTCGCGGTTATTATATCATGTGACTCTATAGAATGAAGACCATAACCATCATGGTTGGCATTACATCATTCAACCGTAGTGATGACCGCAACACCTTCACTAGAATTATACACATAATTCTAGAAGAATGAAGACCACGACCATCATGGTTGGCATTACATCATTCAACCGTAGTGATGACCGCAACATCTTCACCGGAATTATGTCTCCTAATTCTATAGAATGAAGACCACGACCATCTCGGATGGCATTACATCATTCCACCGGAGTAAAGACCACAGAACATTCATAGGAATAATAGCACCCGACTCTATAAAATAAAGACCACCACCATCTTGGCAAGCATTACATCATTCAATTGGAATGAAGATCGCAACACCTTCACTACAATTACATTACCTAACTCTATATTATGAAAACAACCACCATCTTGGCTGACATTACATCATTCCACTAGAGTAAATATTGCAACACCTTCGCCGGAATGATATGACGTGACTCTATAGAATGAAGACCAAGACCATCTTGGTTGGCATTACATCATTCAACCGGAGTAAAGACCACACACCTTCGCCGTAATTATATCACCCGACTCTATTCAATGAAGACACGACCGACCATCTGGCTCGCATTACGTCATTCGACTATAGTGAAGACCACAGAACCTTCATAAGAAGTATAGCACCCGACTCAATAAAATGAAACCACCACCATCTTGGCAAGCATTACATCATTCAATTGGAGTGAAGATTGCAACACCTTCACCGGAAATACATTACCTAACTCTATATTATGAAGACCACGACCATCTTGGCGTACATTACATCCGACCACCGGAGTGAAGATCACCGCACCTTCGCGGTTATTATATCATGTGACTCTATAGAATGAAGACCATAACCATCATGGTTGGCATTACATCATTCAACCGTAGTGATGACCGCAACACCTTCACTAGAATTATATCACATAATTCTATAGAATGAAGACCACGACCATCATGGTTGGCATTACATCATTCAACCGTAGTGATGACCGCAACATCTTCACCGGAATTATGTCTCCTAATTCTATAGAATGAAGACCACGACCATCTCGGATGGCATTACATCATTCCACCGGAGTAAAGACCACAGAACATTCATAGGAATAATAGCACCGACTCTATAAAATAAAGACCAACACCATCTTGGCAAGCATTACATCATTCAATTGGAATGAAGATCGCAACACCTTCACCGGAATTACATTACCTAATTCTATATTATGAAAACAACCAAGACCATCTTGGCTAGACATTACATCATTCAACTAGAGTAAATATTGCAACACCTTCGAATGGAATGATATGACGTGACTCTATAGAATGAAGACCAAGACCATCTTGGTTGGCATTACATCATTCAACCGGAGTAAAGACCACACACCTTCGCCGTAATTATATCACCCGACTCTATTCAATGAAGACTACGACCATCCTGGCTCGCATTACGTCATTCGACTATAGTGAAGACCACAGAACCTTCATAAGAAGTATAGCACCGACTCAATAAAATGAAGACCACCACCATCTTGGCAAGCATTACATCATTCAATTGGAGTGAAGATTGCAACACCTTCACCGGAAATACATTACCTAACTCTATATTATGAAGACCACGACCATCTTGGCAGTACATTACATCCGACCACCGGAGTGAAGATCACCGCACCTTCGCGGTTATTATATCATGTGACTCTATAGAATGAAGACCATAACCATCATGGTTGGCATTACATCATTCAACCGTAGTGATGACCGCAACACCTTCACTAGAATTATATCACATAATTCTATAGAATGAAGACCACGACCATCATGGTTGGCATTACATCATTCAACCGTAGTGATGACCGCAACATCTTCACCGGAATTATGTCTCCTAATTCTATAGAATGAAGACCACGACCATCTCGGATGGCATTACATCATTCCACCGGAGTAAAGACCACAGAACATTCATAGGAATAATAGCACCCGACTCTATAAAATAAAGACCACCACCATCTTGGCAAGCATTACATCATTCAATTGGAATGAAGATCGCAACACCTTCACGGAATTACATTACCTAATTCTAACTCTATATTATGAAAAAACAACCACCATCTTGGCCGGACATTACATCATTCAACTAGAGTAAATATTGCAACACCTTCGAATGGAATGATATGACGTGACTCTATAGAATGAAGACCAAGACCATCTTGGTTGGCATTACATCATTCAACGGAGTAAAGACCACACACCTTCGCCGTAATTATATCACCCGACTCTATTCAATGAAGACTACGACCATCCCGGCTCGCATTACGTCATTCGACTATAGTGAAGACCACAGAACCTTCATAAGAAGTATAGCACCCGACTCAATAAAATGAAGACCACCACCATCTTGGCAAGCATTACATCATTCAATTGGAGTGAAGATTGCAACACCTTCACCGGAAATACATTACCTAACTCTATATTATGAAGACCACGACCATCTTGGCAGACATTACATCCGACCACCGGAGTGAAGATCACCGCACCTTCGCGGTTATTATATCATGTGACTCTATAGAAGAAGAAGACCATAACCATCATGGTTGGCATTACATCATTCAACCGTAGTGATGACCGCAACACCTTCACTAGAATTATATCACATAATTCTATAGAATGAAGACCACGACCATCATGGTTGGCATTACATCATTCAACCGTAGTGATGACCGCAACATCTTCACCGGAATTATGTCTCCTAATTCTATAGAATGAAGACCACGACCATCTCGGATGGCATTACATCATTCCACCGGAGTAAAGACCACAGAACATTCATAGGAATAATAGCACCCGACTCTATAAAATAAAGACCAACACCATCTTGGCAAGCATTACATCATTCAATTGGAATGAACATCGCAACACCTTCACTGGAATTACATTACCTAATTCTATATTATGAAAACCAAGACCATCTTGGCTGACATTACATCATTCAACTGGAGTAAATATTGCAACACCTTCGCCGGAATGATATGACGTGACTCTATAGAATGAAGACCAAGACCATCTTTGTTTGGCATTACATCATTCAACCGGAGTAAAGACCACACACCTTCGCCGTAATTATATCACCCGACTCTATTCAATGAAGACTACGACCATCCTGGCTCGCATTACGTCATTCGACTATAGTGAAGACCACAGAACCTTCATAAGAAGTATAGCACCTGACTCAATAAAATGAAGACCACCACCATCTTGGCAAGCATTACATCATTCAATTGGAGTGAAGATTGCAACACCTTCACCGGAAATACATTACCTAACTCTATATTATGAAGACCACGACCATCTTGGCGTACATTACATCCGACCACCGGAGTGAAGATCACCGCACCTTCGCGGTTATTATATCATGTGACTCTATAGAATGAAGACCATAACCATCATGGTTGGCATTACATCATTCAACCGTAGTGATGACCGCAACACCTTCACTAGAATTATATCACATAATTCTATAGAATGAAGACCACGACCATCATGGTTGGCATTACATCATTCATAGTGATGACCGCAACATCTTCACCGGAATTATGTCTCCTAATTCTATAGAATGAAGACCACGACCATCTCGGATGGCATTACATCATTCCACCGGAGTAAAGACCACAGAACATTCATAGGAATAATAGCACCCGACTCTATAAAATAAAGACCACCACCATCTTGGCAAGCATTACATCATTCAATTGGAATGAAGATCGCAACACCTTCACTACGGAATTACATTACCTAATTCTATATTATGAAAACAACCACCATCTTGGCTGACATTACATCATTCAACTAGAGTAAATATTGCAACACCTTCGCTGGAATGATATGACGTGACTCTATAGAATGAAGACCAAGACCATCTTGGTTGGCATTACATCATTCAACGGAGTAAAGACCACACACCTTCGCCGTAATTATATCACCCGACTCTATTCAATGAAGACCACGACCATCCCGGCTCGCATTACGTCATTCGACTATAGTGAAGACCACAGAAATTCATAAGAAGTATAGCACCCGACTCAATAAAATGAAGACCACCACCATCTTGGCAAGCATTACATCATTCAATTGGAGTGAAGATTGCAACACCTTCACCGGAAATACATTACCTAACTCTATATTATGAAGACCACGACCATCTTGGCGTACATTACATCCGACCACCGGAGTGAAGATCACCGCACCTTCGCGGTTATTATATCATGTGACTCTATAGAATGAAGACCATAACCATCATGGTTGGCATTACATCATTACATCATTCAACCGTAGTGATGACCGCAACACCTTCACTAGAATTATATCACATAATTCTATAGAATGAAGACCACGACCATCATGGTTGGCATTACATCATTCAACCGTAGTGATGACCGCAACATCTTCACCGGAATTATGTCTCCTAATTCTATAGAATGAAGACCACGACCATCTCGGATGGCATTACATCATTCCACCGGAGTAAAGACCACAGAACATTCATAGGAATAATAGCACCCGACTCTATAAAATAAAATAAAGACCACCACCATCTTGGCAAGCATTACATCATTCAATTGGAATGAATGAACATCGCAACACCTTCACTACGGAATTACATTACCTAACTCTATATTATGAAAACCAACCACCATCTTGGCTGACATTACATCATTCAACTAGAGTAAATATTGCACACACCTTCGAATGATGGAATGATATGACGTGACTCTATAGAATGAAGACCAAGACCATCTTGGTTGGCATTACATCATTCAACCGGAGTAAAGACCACACACCTTCGCCGTAATTATATCACCCGACTCTATTCAATGAAGAGACGACGACCATCCGGCTCGCATTACGTCATTCGACTATAGTGAAGACCACAGAACCTTCATAAGAAGTATAGCACCCGACTCAATAAAATGAAGACCACCACCATCTTGGCAAGCATTACATCATTCAATTGGAGTGAAGATTGCAACACCTTCACCGGAAATACATTACCTAACTCTATATTATGAAGACACACCATCTTGGCAGTACATTACATCCGACCACCGGAGTGAAGATCACCGCACCTTCGCGGTTATTATATCATGTGACTCTATAGAATGAAGACCATAACCATCATGGTTGGCATTACATCATTCAACTGTAGTGATGACCGCAACACCTTCACTAGAATTATATCACATAATTCTAAAGAATGAAGACCACGACCATCATGGTTGGCATTACATCATTCAACTGTAGTGATGACCGCAACATCTTCACTGGAATTATGTCTCCTAATTCTATAGAATGAAGACCACGACCATCTCGGATGGCATTACATCATTCCACTGGAGTAAAGACCACAGAACATTCATAGGAATAATAGCACCTGACTCTATAAAATAAAGACCAACACCATCTTGGCAAGCATTACATCATTCAATTGGAATGAACATCGCAGCACCTTCACTGGAATTACATTACCTAATTCTATATTATGAAAACAACCACCATCTTGGCTTGACATTACATCATCATTCAACTAGAGTAAATATTGCAACACCTTCGCCGGAATGATATGACGTGACTCTATAGAATGAAGACCAAGACCATCTTGGTTGGCATTACATCATTCAACGGAGTAAAGACCACACACCTTCGCCTGTAATTATATCACCCGACTCTATTCAATGAAGACTACGACCATCCCGGCTCGCATTACGTCATTCGACTATAGTGAAGACCACAGAACCTTCATAAGAAGTATAGCACCTGACTCAATAAAATGAAGACCACCACCATCTTGGCAAGCATTACATCATTCAATTGGAGTGAAGATTGCAACACCTTCACCGGAAATACATTACCTAACTCTATATTATGAAGACCACGACCATCTTGGCGTACATTACATCCGACCACCGGAGTGAAGATCACCGCACCTTCGCGGTTATTATATCATGTGACTCTATAGAATGAAGACCATAACCATCATGGTTGGCATTACATCATTCAACCGTAGTGATGATGACCGCAACACCTTCACTAGAATTATATCACATAATTCTAAAGAAATGAAGACCACGACCATCATGGTTGGCATTACATCATTCAACCGTAGTGATGACCGCAACATCTTCACCGGAATTATGTCTCCTAATTCTATAGAATGAAGACCACGACCATCTCGGATGGCATTACATCATTCCACCGGAGTAAAGACCACAGAACATTCATAGGAATAATAGCACCGACTCTATAAAATAAAGACCACCACCATCTTGGCAAGCATTACATCATTCAATTGGAATGAAGATCGCAACACCTTCACTACAATTACATTACCTAACTCTATATTATGAAAACAACCACCATCTTGACATTGACATTACATCATTCAACTAGAGTAAATATTGCAACACCTTCGCCGGAATGATATGACGTGACTCTATAGAATGAAGACCAAGACCATCTTGGTTGGCATTACATCATTCAACCGGAGTAAAGACCACACACCTTCGCCGTAATTATATCACCCGACTCTATTCAATGAAGACTACGACCATCTGGCTCGCATTACGTCATTCGACTATAGTGAAGACCACGAACCTTCATAAGAATATAGCACCCGACTCAATAAAATGAAGACCACCACCATCTTGGCAAGCATTACATCATTCAATTGGAGTGAAGATTGCAACACCTTCACCGGAAATACATTACCTAACTCTATATTATGAAGACCACGACCATCTTGCGACATTACATTACATCCGACCACCGGAGTGAAGATCACCGCACCTTCGCGGTTATTATATCATGTGACTCTATAGAATGAAGACCATAACCATCATGGTTGGCATTACATCATTCAACCGTAGTAGTGATGACCGCAACACCTTCACTAGAATTATATCACATAATTCTATAGAATGAAGACCACGACCATCATGGTTGGCATTACATCATTCAACCGTAGTGATGACCGCAACATCTTCACCGGAATTATGTCTCCTAATTCTATAGAATGAAGACCACGACCATCTCGGATGGCATTACATCATTCCACCGGAGTAAAGACCACACAGAACATTCATAGGAATAATAGCACCCGACTCTATAAAATAAAGACCACACCATCTTGGCAAGCATTACATCATTCAATTGGAATGAAGATCGCAACACCTTCACCGGAATTACATTACCTAATTCTATATTATGAAAACCAAGACCATCTTGGCTGGCATTACATCATTCAACTGGAGTAAATATTGCAACACCTTCGCCGGAATGATATGACGTGACTCTATAGAATGAAGACCAAGACCATCTTGGTTGGCATTACATCATTCAACTAAAGTAAAGACCACACACCTTCGCCGTAATTATATCATCACGACCGACTCTATTCAATGAAGACTACGACCATCCCGGCTCGCATTACCTCATTCGACTATAGTGAAGACCACAGAACCTTCATAAGAAGTATAGCACCTGACTCAATAAAATGAAGACCACCACCATCTTGGCAAGCATTACATCATTCAATTGGAGTGAAGATTGCAACACCTTCACTGGAAATACATTACCTAACTCTATATTATGAAGACCACGACCATCTTGGCATTACATACATTACATCCGACCACCGGAGTGAAGATCACCGCACCTTCGCGGTTATTATATCATGTGACTCTATAGAATGAAGACCATAACCATCATGGTTGGCATTACATCATTCAACCGTAGTGATGACCGCAACACCTTCACTAGAATTATATCACATAATTCTATAGAATGAAGACCACGACCATCATGGTTGGCATTACATCATTCAACCGTAGTGATGACCGCAACATCTTCACCGGAATTATGTCTCCTAATTCTATAGAATGAAGACCACGACCATCTCGGATGGCATTACATCATTCCACCGGAGTAAAGACCAGAACATTCATAGGAATAATAGCACCGACTCTATAAAATAAAGACCAAGCACCATCTTGGCAAGCATTACATCATTCAATTGGAATGAATGAAGATCGCAACACCTTCACTACAATTACATTACCTAACTCTATATTATGAAAACAACCACCATCTTGGCTGACATTACATCATTCCACTAGAGTAAATATTGCAACACCTTCGCCGGAATGATATGACGTGACTCTATAGAATGAAGACCAAGACCATCTTGGTTGGCATTACATCATTCAACCGGAGTAAAGACCACACACCTTCGCCGTAATTATATCACCCGACTCTATTCAATGAAGACTACGACCATCCGGCTCGCATTACGTCATTCGACTATAGTGAAGACCACAGAACCTTCATAAGAAGTATAGCACCCGACTCAATAAAATGAAGACCACCACCATCTTGGCAAGCATTACATCATTCAATTGGAGTGAAGATTGCAACACCTTCACCGGAAATACATTACCTAACTCTATATTATGAAGACCACGACCATCTTGGCGTACATTACATCCGACCACCGGAGTGAAGATCACCGCACCTTCGCGGTTATTATATGTGTGACTCTATAGAATGAAGACCATAACCATCATGGTTGGCATTACATCATTCAACCGTAGTGATGACCGCAACACCTTCACTAGAATTATATCACATAATTCTATAGAATGAAGACCACGACCATCATGGTTGGCATTACATCATTCATTCCGTAGTGATGACCGCAACATCTTCACCGGAATTATGTCTCCTAATTCTATAGAATGAAGACCACGACCATCTCGGATGGCATTACATCATTCCACTGGAGTAAAGACCACAGAACATTCATAGGAATAATAGCACCTGACTCTATAAAATAAAGACCAACACCATCTTGGCAAGCATTACATCATTCAATTGGAATGAACATCGCAGCACCTTCACTGGAATTACATTACCTAATTCTATATTATGAAAACCAAGACCATCTTGGCGGCATTACATCATTCAACCGGAGTAAATATTGCAACACCTTCGCCGGAATGATATGACGTGACTCTATAGAATGAAGACCAAGACCATCTTGGTTGGCATTACATCATTCAACCGGAGTAAAGACCACACACCTTCGCCGTAATTATATCACCCGACTCTATTCAATGAAGACTACGACCATCCCGGCTCGCATTACGTCATTCGACTATAGTGAAGACCACAGAACCTTCATAAGAAAGTATAGCACCGACTCAATAAAATGAAGACCACCACCATCTTGGCAAGCATTACATCATTCAATTGGAGTGAAGATTGCAACACCTTCACCGGAAATACATTACCTAACTCTATATTATGAAGACCACGACCATCTTGGCGTATACATTACATCCGACCACCGGAGTGAAGATCACCGCACCTTCGCGGTTATTATATCATGTGACTCTATAGAATGAAGACCATAACCATCATGGTTGGCATTACATCATTCAACCGTAGTGATGACCGCAACACCTTCACTAGAATTATATCACATAATTCTATAGAATGAAAGACCACGACCATCATGTGGCATTACATCATTCAACCGTAGTGATGACCGCAACATCTTCACCGGAATTATGTCTCCTAATTCTATAGAATGAAGACCACGACCATCTCGGATGGCATTACATCATTCCACCGGAGTAAAGACCACAGAACATTCATAGGAATAATAGCACCCGACTCTATAAAATAAAGACCAACACCATCTTGGCAAGCATTACATCATTCAATTGGAATGAAGATCCAACACCTTCACTACAATTACATTACCTAACTCTATATTATGAAAACAACCACCATCTTGCTATGACATTACATCATTCCACTAGAGTAAATATTGCAACACCTTCGCTGGAATGATATGACGTGACTCTATAGAATGAAGACCAAGACCATCTTGGTTGGCATTACATCATTCAACCGGAGTAAAGACCACACACCTTCGCCGTAATTATATCACCCGACTCTATTCAATGAAGACTACGACCATCCCGGCTCGCATTACGTCATTCGACTATAGTGAGTGAAGACCACAGAACCTTCATAAGAAGTATAGCACCGACTCAATAAAATGAAGACCACCACCATCTTGGCAAGCATTACATCATTCAATTGGAGTGAAGATTGCAACACCTTCACCGGAAATACATTACCTAACTCTATATTATGAAGACCACGACCATCTTGGCGGACATTACATACATCCGACCACCGGAGTGAAGATCACCGCACCTTCGCGGTTATTATATCATGTGACTCTATAGAATGAAGACCATAACCATCATGGTTGGCATTACATCATTCAACTGTAGTAGTGATGACCGCAACACCTTCACTAGAATTATATCACATAATTCTATAGAATGAAGACCACGACCATCATGGTTGGCATTACATCATTCAACTGTAGTGATGACCGCAACATCTTCACTGGAATTATGTCTCCTAATTCTATAGAATGAAGACCACGACCATCTCGGATGGCATTACATCATTCCACTGGAGTAAAGACCACAGAACATTTCAGGAATAATAGCACCCGACTCTATAAAATAAAGACCAGCACCATCTTGGCAAGCATTACATCATTCAATTGGAATGAAGATCGCAACACCTTCACTACAATTACATTACCTAACTCTATATTATGAAAACAACCACCATCTTGGCTGGCATTACATCATTCAACTGGAGTAAATATTGCAACACCTTCGCTGGAATGATATGACGTGACTCTATAGAATGAAGACCAAGACCATCTTGGTTGGCATTACATCATTCAACTGGAGTAAAGACCACACACCTTCGCCGTAATTATATCACCCGACTCTATTCAATGAAGACTACGACCATCCCGGCTCGCATTACGTCATTCGACTATAGTGAAGACCAGAACCTTCATAAGAAGTATAGCACCGACTCAATAAAATGAAGACCACCACCATCTTGGCAAGCATTACATCATTCAATTGGAGTGAAGATTGCAACACCTTCACCGGAAATACATTACCTAACTCTATATATGAAGACCACGACCCACGATCATCTTGGCGACATTACATTACATCGACCACCGGAGTGAAGATCACCGCACCTTCGCGGTTATTATATCATGTGACTCTATAGAATGAAGACCATAACCATCATGGTTGGCATTACATCATTCAACCGTAGTGATGACCGCAACACCTTCACTAGAATTATATCACATAATTCTATAGAATGAAGACCACGACCATCATGGTTGGCATTACATCATTCAACCGTAGTGATGACCGCAACATCTTCACCGGAATTATGTCTCCTAATTCTATAGAATGAAGACCACGACCATCTCGGATGGCATTACATCATTCCACCGGAGTAAAGACCACAGAACATTCATAGGAATAATAGCACCGACTCTATAAAATAAAGACCACCACCATCTTGGCAAGCATTACATCATTCAATTGGAATGAACATCGCAACACCTTCACTACGGAATTACATTACCTAATTCTATATTATGAAAACCAACCACCATCTGCATTACATCATTCAACTGGAGTAAATATTGCAACACCTTCATTGGAATGGAATGATATGACGTGACTCTATAGAATGAAGACCAAGACCATCTTGGTTGGCATTACATCATTCAACTAGAGTAAAGACCACACACCTTCGCTGTAATTATATCACCCGACTCTATTCAATGAAGACTACGACCATCCCGGCTCGCATTACGTCATTCGACTATAGTGAAGACCACAGAACCTTCATAAGAAGTATAGCACCCGACTCAATAAAATGAAGACCACCACCATCTTGGCAAGCATTACATCATTCAATTGGAGTGAAGATTGCAACACCTTCACCGGAAATACATTACCTAACTCTATATTATGAAGACGACACACCATCTTGGTACATTACATCCGACCACCGGAGTGAAGATCATTGCACCTTCGCGGTTATTATATCATGTGACTCTATAGAATGAAGACCATAACCATCATGGTTGGCATTACATCATTTCGTAGTAGTGACGCAACAACACCTTCACTAGAATTATATCACATAATTCTGAATAGAATGAAGACCACGACCATCATGGTTGGCATTACATCATTCAACCGTAGTGATGACCGCAACATCTTCACCGGAATTATGTCTCCTAATTCTATAGAATGAAGACCACGACCATCTCGGATGGCATTACATCATTCCACTGGAGTAAAGACCACAGAACATTCATAGGAATAATAGCACCTGACTCTATAAAATAAAGACCACCACCATCTTGGCAAGCATTACATCATTCAATTGGAATGAAGATCGCAACACCTTCACTACAATTACATTACCTAACTCTATATTATGAAAACAACCACCATCTTGGCTGACATTACATCATTCCACTAGAGTAAATATTGCAACACCTTCGCTGGAATGATATGACGTGACTCTATAGAATGAAGACCAAGACCATCTTGGTTGGCATTACATCATTCAACCGGAGTAAAGACCACACACCTTCGCCGTAAATTATATCACCGACGACTCTATTCAATGAAGACTACGACCATCCCGGCTCGCATTACGTCATTCGACTATAGTGAAGACCACAGAACCTTCATAAGAAGTATAGCACCTGACTCAATAAAATGAAGACCACCACCATCTTGGCAAGCATTACATCATTCAATTGGAGTGAAGATTGCAACACCTTCACTGGAAATACATTACCTAACTCTATATTATGAAGACCACGACCATCTTGGCATTACATTACATCCGACCACCGGAGTGAAGATCACTTGCACCTTCGCGGTTATTATATCATGTGACTCTATAGAATGAAGACCATAACCATCATGGTTGGCATTACATCATTCAACGTAGTAGTGATGACCGCAACACCTTCACTAGAATTATATCACATAATTCTATAGAATGAAGACCACGACCATCATGGTTGGCATTACATCATTCAACCGTAGTGATGACCGCAACATCTTCACCGGAATTATGTCTCCTAATTCTATAGAATGAGACCACGACCATCTCGGATGGCATTACATCATTCCACCGGAGTAAAGACCACAGAACATTCATAGGAATAATAGCACCGACTCTATAAAATAAAGACCACACCATCTTGGCAAGCATTACATCATTCAATTGGAATGAAGATCGCAACACCTTCACTACAATTACATTACCTAATTCTATATTATGAAAACAACCACCATCTTGGCTGACATTACATCATTCACTAGAGTAAATATTGCAACACCTTCGCCGGAATGATATGACGTGACTCTATAGAATGAAGACCAAGACCATCTTGGTTGGCATTACATCATTCAACGGAGTAAAGACCACACACCTTCGCCGTAATTATATCACCCGACTCTATTCAATGAAGACTACGACCATCCTGGCTCGCATTACGTCATTCGACTATAGTGAAGACCACAGAACCTTCATAAGAAGTATAGCACCCGACTCAATAAAATGAAGACCACCACCATCTTGGCAAGCATTACATCATTCAATTGGAGTGAAGATTGCAACACCTTCACCGGAAATACATTACCTAACTCTATATTATGAAGACCACGACCATCTTGGCGTACATTACATCCGACCACCGGAGTGAAGATCACCGCACCTTCGCGGTTATTATATCATGTGACTCTATAGAATGAAGACCATAACCATCATGGTTGGCATTACATCATTCAATCGTAGTGATGACCGCAACACCTTCACTAGAATTATATCACATAATTCTAGAAGAATGAAGACCACGACCATCATGGTTGGCATTACATCATTCAACCGTAGTGATGACCGCAACATCTTCACCGGAATTATGTCTCCTAATTCTATAGAATGAAGACCACGACCATCTCGGATGGCATTACATCATTCCACCGGAGTAAAGACCACAGAACATTCATAGGAATAATAGCACCCGACTCTATAAAATAAAGACCACCACCATCTTGGCAAGCATTACATCATTCAATTGGAATGAAGATCAACAACACCTTTCACACTGGAATTACATTACCTAACTCTATATTATGAAAACCAACCACCATCTTGGCTGACATTACATCATTCAACTAGAGTAAATATTGCAACACCTTCATTTGGAATGATATGACGTGACTCTATAGAATGAAGACCAAGACCATCTTGGTTGGCATTACATCATTCAACCGGAGTAAAGACCACACACCTTCGCCGTAATTATATCACCGACTCTATTCAATGAAGACTACGACCATCCCGGCTCGCATTACGTCATTCGACTATAGTGAAGACCACAGAACCTTCATAAGAAGTATAGCACCGACTCAATAAAATGAAGACCACCACCATCTTGGCAAGCATTACATCATTCAATTGGAGTGAAGATTGCAACACCTTCACCGGAAATACATTACCTAACTCTATATTATGAAGACCACGACCATCTTGGCGACATTACATCGACCACCGGAGTGAAGATCACCGCACCTTCGCGGTTATTATATCATGACTCTATAGAATGAAGACCATAACCATCATGGTTGGCATTACATCATTCAACTGTAGTGATGACCGCAACACCTTCACTAGAATTATATCACATAATTCTATAGAATGAAGACCACGACCATCATGGTTGGCATTACATCATTCAATTCGTAGTGATGACCATCATGGTTGGCATTACATCATTCAACCTGTAGTGATGACCGCAACATCTTCTTCACTGGAATTATGTCTCCTAATTCTATAGAATGAAGACCACGACCATCTCGGATGGCATTACATCATTCCACCGGAGTAAAGACCACAGAACATTCATAGGAATAATAGCACCACGACTCTATAAAATAAAGACCACCACCATCTTGGCAAGCATTACATCATTCAATTGGAATGAAGATCGCAACACCTTCACTACAATTACATTACCTAACTCTATATTATGAAAACCAACCACCATCTTGGCATTGACATTACATCATTCCACTAGAGTAAGTAAATATTGCAACACCTTTCGCCGGAATGATATGACGTGACTCTATAGAATGAAGACCAAGACCATCTTGGTTGGCATTACATCATTCAACCGGAGTAAAGACCACACACCTTCGCCGTAATTATATCACCCGACTCTATTCAATGAAGACTACGACCATCCCGGCTCGCATTACGTCATTCGACTATAGTGAAGACCACAGAACCTTCATAAGAAGTATAGCACCCGACTCAATAAAATGAAGACCACCACCATCTTGGCAAGCATTACATCATTCAATTGGAGTGAAGATTGCAACACCTTCACCGGAAATACATTACCTAACTCTATATTATGAAGACCACGACCATCTTGGCAGACATTACATCCGACCACCGGAGTGAAGATCACCGCACCTTCGCGGTTATTATATCATGTGACTCTATAGAATGAAGACCATAACCATCATGGTTGGCATTACATCATTCAACCGTAGTGATGACCGCAACACCTTCACTAGAATTATATCACATAATTCTATAGAATGAAGACCACGACCATCATGGTTGGCATTACATCATTCAACCGTAGTGATGACCGCAACATCTTCACCGGAATTATGTCTCCTAATTCTATAGAATGAAGACCACGACCATCTCGGATGGCATTACATCATTCCACCGGAGTAAAGACCACAGAACATTCATAGGAATAATAGCACCGACTCTATAAAATAAAGACCACCACCATCTTGGCAAGCATTACATCATTCAATTGGAATGAAGATCGCAACACCTTCACCGGAATTACATTACCTAATTCTATATTATGAAAACAACCACCATCTTGGCTGGCATTACATCATTCAACTGGGAGTAAATATTGCAACACCTTCGCTGGAATGATATGACGTGACTCTATAGAATGAAGACCAAGACCATCTTGGTTGGCATTACATCATTCAACGGAGTAAAGACCACACACCTTCGTAATGTAATTATATCACCCGACTCTAATCAAAGAAGAGCTACACGACCATCCTCGGCTCGCATTACGTCATTCGACTATAGTGAAGACCACAGAACCTTCATAAGAAGTATAGCACCCGACTCAATAAAATGAAGACCACCACCATCTTGGCAAGCATTACATCATTCAATTGGAGTGAAGATTGCAACACCTTCACCGGAAATACATTACCTAACTCTATATTATGAAGACCACGACCATCTTGGCAGACATTACATCGACCACCGGAGTGAAGATCACCGCACCTTCGCGGTTATTATATCATGTGACTCTATAGAATGAAGACCATAACCATCATGGTTGGCATTACATCATTCAACCGTAGTGATGACCGCAACACCTTCACTAGAATTATATCACATAATTCTATAGAATGAAGACCACGACCATCATGGTTGGCATTACATCATTCAACCGTAGTGATGACCGCAACATCTTCACGGAATTATGTCTCCTAATTCTATAGAATGAAGACCACGACCATCTCGGATGGCATTACATCATTCCACCGGAGTAAAGACCACAGAACATTCATAGGAATAATAGCACCGACTCTATAAAATAAAGACCCACCATCTTGGCAAGCATTACATCATTCAATTGGAATGAACATCGCAACACCTTCACTACGGAATTACATTACCTAATTCTATATTATGAAAACCAACCACCATCTTGGCTTGACATTACATCATTCAACTAGAGTAAATATTGCAACACCTTCTGGAATGATATGACGTGACTCTATAGAATGAAGACCAAGACCATCTTGGTTGGCATTACATCATTCAACTGGAGTAAAGACCACACACCTTAATTGTAATTATATCACCCGACTCTATTCAATGAAGACTACGACCATCCCGCTCGCATTACGTCATTCGACTATAGTGAAGACCACAGAACCTTCATAAGAAGTATAGCACCCGACTCAATAAAATGAAGACCACCACCATCTTGGCAAGCATTACATCATTCAATTGGAGTGAAGATTGCAACACCTTCACCGGAAATACATTACCTAACTCTATATTATGAAGACCACGACCATCTTGGCGACATTACATCGACCACCGGAGTGAAGATCACCTTGCACCTTCGCGGTTATTATATCATGTGACTCTATAGAATGAAGACCATAACCATCATGGTTGGCATTACATCATTCAACCGTAGTGATGACCGCAACACCTTCACTAGAATTATATCACATAATTCTATAGAATGAAGACCACGACCATCATGGTTGGCATTACATCATTCAACCGTAGTGATGACCGCAACATCTTCACCGGAATTATGTCTCCTAATTCTATAGAATGAAGACCACGACCATCTCGGATGGCATTACATCATTCCACCGGAGTAAAGACCACAGAACATTCATAGGAATAATAGCACCGACTCTATAAAATAAAGACCACCACCATCTTGGCAAGCATTACATCATTCAATTGGAATGAAGATCGCAACACCTTCACTACAATTACATTACCTAACTCTATATTATGAAAACAACCACCATCTTGGCTGACATTACATCATTCCACTAGAGTAAATATTGCAACACCTTCGCTGGAATGATATGACGTGACTCTATAGAATGAAGACCAAGACCATCTTGGTTGGCATTACATCATTCAACTGAGTAAAGACCACACACCTTCGCTGTAATTATATCACCTGACTCTATTCAATGAAGACTACGACCATCCTGGCTCGCATTACGTCATTCGACTATAGTGAAGACCACAGAACCTTCATAAGAAGTATAGCACCTGACTCAATAAAATGAAGACCACCACCATCTTGGCAAGCATTACATCATTCAATTGGAGTGAAGATTGCAACACCTTCACTGGAAATACATTACCTAACTCTATATTATGAAGACCACGACCATCTTGGCAGACATTACATCTGACCACTGGAGTGAAGATCACTGCACCTTCGCGGTTATTATATCATGTGACTCTATAGAATGAAGACCATAGGTTGGCATTACATCATTCAACCGTAGTGATGACCGCAACACCTTCACTAGAATTATATCACATAATTCTATAGAATGAAGACCACGACCATCATGGTTGCATTACATCATTACATCATTCAAGTGTAGTGATGACCGCAACATCTTCACCGGAATTATGTCTCCTAATTCTATAGAATGAAGACCACGACCATCTCGGATGGCATTACATCATTCCACCGGAGTAAAGACCACAGAACATTCATAGGAATAATAGCACCCGACTCTATAAAATAAAGACCACCACCATCTTGGCAAGCATTACATCATTCAATTGGAATGAAGATCGCAACACCTTCACGGAATTACATTACCTAATTCTATATTATGAAAACAACCACCATCTTGGCTGACATTACATCATTCCACTAGAGTAAATATTGCAACACCTTCATTTGGAATGATATGACGTGACTCTATAGAATGAAGACCAAGACCATCTTGGTTGGCATTACATCATTCAACTAAGTAAACACACACACCTTCGCCGTAATTATATCACCGACTCTATTCAATGAAGACTACGACCATCCTGGCTCGCATTACGTCATTCGACTATAGTGAAGACCACAGAACCTTCATAAGAAGTATAGCACACGACTCAATAAAATGAAGACCACCACCATCTTGGCAAGCATTACATCATTCAATTGGAGTGAAGATTGCAACACCTTCACCGGAAATACATTACCTAACTCTATATTATGAAGACCACGACCATCTTGGCAGACATTACATCGACCACCGGAGTGAAGATCACCGCACCTTCGCGGTTATTATATCATGTGACTCTATAGAATGAAGACCATAACCATCATGGTTGGCATTACATCATTCAACCGTAGTGATGACCGCAACACCTTCACTAGAATTATATCACATAATTCTATAGAATGAAGACCACGACATCATGGTTGGCATTACATCATTCAACCGTAGTGATGACCGCAACATCTTCACCGGAATTATGTCTCCTAATTCTATAGAATGAAGACCACGACCATCTCGGATGGCATTACATCATTCCACCGGAGTAAAGACCACAGAACATTCATAGGAATAATAGCACCGACTCTATAAAATAAAGACCACCACCATCTTGGCAAGCATTACATCATTCAATTGGAATGAACATCGCAACACCTTCACTACGGAATTACATTACCTAATTCTATATTATGAAAACCAACCACCATCTTGGCGAGCATTACATCATTCAACTAGAAAGTAAATATTGCAACACCTTTGGAATGATATGACGTGACTCTATAGAATGAAGACCAAGACCATCTTGGTTGGCATTACATCATTCAACGGAGTAAAGACCACACACCTTCGCTGTAATTATATCACCCGACTCTATTCAATGAAGACTACGACCATCTGGCTCGCATTACGTCATTGACTATAGTGAAGACCACAGAACCTTCATAAGAAGTATAGCACCGACTCAATAAAATGAAGACCACCACCATCTTGGCAAGCATTACATCATTCAATTGGAGTGAAGATTGCAACACCTTCACCGGAAATACATTACCTAACTCTATATTATGAAGACCACGACCATCTTGGCAGACATTACATCGACCCGACCACCGGAGTGAAGATCACCGCACCTTCGCGGTTATTATATCATGTGACTCTATAGAATGAAGACCATAACCATCATGGTTGGCATTACATCATTCAACTGTAGTGATGACCGCAACACCTTCACTAGAATTATATCACATAATTCTATAGAATGAAGACCACGACCATCATGGTTGGCATTACATCATTCAACCGTAGTGATGACCGCAACATCTTCACCGGAATTATGTCTCCTAATTCTATAGAATGAAGACCACGACCATCTCGGATGGCATTACATCATTCCACCGGAGTAAAGACCACAGAACATTCATAGGAATAATAGCACCCGACTCTATAAAATAAAGACCACACCATCTTGGCAAGCATTACATCATTCAATTGGAATGAAACATCGCAACACCTTCACGGAATTACATTACCTAATTCTATATTATGAAAACCAACCACCATCTTGGCTGGCATTACATCATTCAACTGGAGTAAATATTGCAACACCTTCGCCGGAATGATATGACGTGACTCTATAGAATGAAGACCAAGACCATCTTGGTTGGCATTACATCATTCAACCGGAGTAAAGACCACACACCTTCGCTGTAATTATATCACCGACTCTATTCAATGAAGACTACGACCATCCTGGCTCGCATTACGTCATTCGACTATAGTGAAGACCACAGAACCTTCATAAGAAAGTATAGCACCCGACTCAATAAAATGAAGACCACCACCATCTTGGCAAGCATTACATCATTCAATTGGAGTGAAGATTGCAACACCTTCACCGGAAATACATTACCTAACTCTATATTATGAAGACCACGACCATCTTGGCGTACATTACATCCGACCCGGAGTGAAGGAGTGAAGATCACCGCACCTTCGCGGTTATTATATCATGTGACTCTATAGAATGAAGACCATAACCATCATGGTTGGCATTACATCATTCAACTGTAGTGATGACCGCAACACCTTCACTAGAATTATATCACATAATTCTATAGAATGAAGACCACGACCATCATGGTTGGCATTACATCATTCAAGTTTGTAGTGATGACCGCAACATCTTCACTTTGGAATTATGTCTCCTAATTCTATAGAATGAAGACCACGACCATCTCGGATGGCATTACATCATTCCACCGGAGTAAAGACCACAGAACATTCATAGGAATAATAGCACCCGACTCTATAAAATAAAGACCACCACCATCTTGGCAAGCATTACATCATTCAATTGGAATGAAGATCGCAACACCTTCACTTTGGAATTACATTACCTAACTCTATATTATGAAAACAACCATCTTGGCTGGCATTACATCATTCCACTAGAGTAAATATTGCAACACCTTCGCTGGAATGATATGACGTGACTCTATAGAATGAAGACCAAGACCATCTTGGTTGGCATTACATCATTCAACGGAGTAAAGACCACACACCTTAATTTGTAATTATATCACCACGACTCTATTCAATGAAGACTACGACCATCTGGCTCGCATTACGTCATTCGACTATAGTGAAGACCACAGAACCTTCATAAGAATATAGCACCCGACTCAATAAAATGAAGACCACCACCATCTTGGCAAGCATTACATCATTCAATTGGAGTGAAGATTGCAACACCTTCACCGGAAATACATTACCTAACTCTATATTATGAAGACCACGACCATCTTGGCGGACATTACATCGACCTTTGGAGTGAAGATCACCGCACCTTCGCGGTTATTATATCATGTGACTCTATAGAATGAAGACCATAACCATCATGGTTGGCATTACATCATTCAACCGTAGTAGTGATGACCGCAACACCTTCACTAGAATTATATCACATAATTCTATAGAATGAAGACCACGACCATCATGGTTGGCATTACATCATTCAACCTGTAGTGATGACCGCAACATCTTCACTTTGGAATTATGTCTCCTAATTCTATAGAATGAAGACCACGACCATCTCGGATGGCATTACATCATTCCACCGGAGTAAAGACCACAGAACATTCATAGGAATAATAGCACCCGACTCTATAAAATAAAGACCACCACCATCTTGGCAAGCATTACATCATTCAATTGGAATGAACATCGCAACACCTTCACTACGGAATTACATTACCTAATTCTATATTATGAAAACCAAGACCATCTTGGCTGGCATTACATCATTCAACTGGAGTAAATATTGCAACACCTTCGCTGGAATGATATGACGTGACTCTATAGAATGAAGACCAAGACCATCTTGGTTGGCATTACATCATTCAACCGGAGTAAAGACACACATTTCGCCGTAATTATATCACGACCGACTCTATTCAATGAAGACTACGACCATCCTGGCTCGCATTACGTCATTCGACTATAGTGAAGACCACAGAACCTTCATAAGAAGTATAGCAGCACCGACTCAATAAAATGAAGACCACCACCATCTTGGCAAGCATTACATCATTCAATTGGAGTGAAGATTGCAACACCTTCACCGGAAATACATTACCTAACTCTATATTATGAAGACCACGACCATCTTGGCGAGACATTACATCCGACCACCGGAGTGAAGATCACTTTGCACCTTCGCGGTTATTATATCATGTGACTCTATAGAATGAAGACCATAACCATCATGGTTGGCATTACATCATTCAACCGTAGTGATGACCGCAACACCTTCACTAGAATTATATCATAATTCTATAGAATAGACCATCATTATATCACATAATTCTAATTCTATAGAATGAAGAACGACCATCATGGTTGGCATTACATCATTCAGTTGTAGTGATGACCGCAACATCTTCACTGGAATTATGTCTCCTAATTCTATAGAATGAAGACCACGACCATCTCGGATGGCATTACATCATTCCACCGGAGTAAAGACCACAGAACATTCATAGGAATAATAGCACCGACTCTATAAAATAAAGACCACCACCATCTTGGCAAGCATTACATCATTCAATTGGAATGAAGATCGCAACACCTTCACTTGGAATTACATTACCTAATTCTATATTATGAAAACAACCACCATCTTGGTGACATTACATCATTCACTAGAGTAAATATTGCAACACCTTCGCTGGAATGATATGACGTGACTCTATAGAATGAAGACCAAGACCATCTTGGTTGGCATTACATCATTCAACTAGAGTAAAGACCACACACCTTCGCTGTAATTATATCACCTGACTCTATTCAATGAAGACTACGACCATCCTGGCTCGCATTACGTCATTCGACTATAGTGAAGACCACAGAACCTTCATAAGAAGTATAGCACCGACTCAATAAAATGAAGACCACCACCATCTTGGCAAGCATTACATCATTCAATTGGAGTGAAGATTGCAACACCTTCACTTTGGAAATACATTACCTAACTCTATATTATGAAGACCACGACCATCTTGGCAGACATTACATCTGACCACTGGAGTGAAGATCACCTTGCACCTTCGCGGTTATTATATCATGTGACTCTATAGAATGAAGACCATAACCATCATGGTTGGCATTACATCATTCAACTGTAGTGATGACCGCAACACCTTCACTAGAATTATATCACATAATTCTATAGAATGAAGACCACGACCATCATGGTTGGCATTACATCATTCAACTGTAGTGATGACCGCAACATCTTCACTGGAATTATGTCTCCTAATTCTATAGAATGAAGACCACGACCATCTCGGATGGCATTACATCATTCCACTGGAGTAAAGACCACAGAACATTCATAGGAATAATAGCACCTGACTCTATAAAATAAAGACCAACACCATCTTGGCAAGCATTACATCATTCAATTGGAATGAAGATCGCAACACCTTCACTGGAATTACATTACCTAATTCTATATTATGAAAACCAAGACCATCTTGGCTGGCATTACATCATTCAACTGGAGTAAATATTGCAACACCTTCGCTGGAATGATATGACGTGACTCTATAGAATGAAGACCAAGACCATCTTGGTTGGCATTACATCATTCAACCGGAGTAAAGACCACACACACCTTTCGCCGTAATTATATCACCTGACTCTATTCAATGAAGACTACGACCATCCTGGCTCGCATTACGTCATTCGACTATAGTGAAGACCACAGAACCTTCATAAGAAGTATAGCACCTGACTCAATAAAATGAAGACCACCACCATCTTGGCAAGCATTACATCATTCAATTGGAGTGAAGATTGCAACACCTTCACTGGAAATACATTACCTAACTCTATATTATGAAGACCACGACCATCTTGGCAGACATTACATCTGACCACTGGAGTGAAGATCACTGCACCTTCGCGGTTATTATATCATGTGACTCTATAGAATGAAGACCATAACCATCATGGTTGGCATTACATCATTCAGCGTAGTGATGACCGCAACACCTTCACTAGAATTATATCACATAATTCTATAGAATGAAGACCACGACCATCATGGTTGGCATTACATCATTCAAGTTGTAGTGATGTGATGACCGACCAACCATCATGGTTGGCATTACATCGGAATTATGTCAACATCTTATTATCTCCTAATTCTATAGAATGAAGACCACGACCATCTCGGATGGCATTACATCATTCCACCGGAGTAAAGACCACAGAACATTCATAGGAATAATAGCACCGACTCTATAAAATAAAGACCAACACCATCTTGGCAACATTACATCATTCAATTGGAATGAAGATCGCAACACCTTCACTTGGAATTACATTACCTAATTCTATATTATGAAAACCAAGACCATCTTGGCTGGCATTACATCATTCCACTAGAGTAAATATTGCAACACCTTCGCTGGAATGATATGACGTGACTCTATAGAATGAAGACCAAGACCATCTTGGTTGGCATTACATCATTCAACTAGAGTAAAGACCACACACCTTCGCGTAATTATATCACCCGACTCTATTCAATGAAGACTACGACCATCTACGGCTCGCATTACGTCATTCGACTATAGTGAAGACCACAGAACCTTCATAAGAAGTATAGCACCCGACTCAATAAAATGAAGACCACCACCATCTTGGCAAGCATTACATCATTCAATTGGAGTGAAGATTGCAACACCTTCACCGGAAATACATTACCTAACTCTATATTATGAAGACCACGACCATCTTGGCAGACATTACATCGACCACTTTGGAGAGTGAAGATCATCACTTGCACCTTCGCGGTTATTATATCATGTGACTCTATAGAATGAAGACCATAACCATCATGGTTGGCATTACATCATTCAACCGTAGTGATGACCGCAACACCTTCACTAGAATTATATCACATAATTCTATAGAATGAAGACCACGACCATCATGGTTGGCATTACATCATTCAACCGTAGTGATGACCGCAACATCTTCACTTTGGAATTATGTCTCCTAATTCTATAGAATGAAGACCACGACCATCTCGGATGGCATTACATCATTCCACCGGAGTAAAGACCACAGAACATTCATAGGAATAATAGCACCGACTCTATAAAATAAAGACCACCACCATCTTGGCAAGCATTACATCATTCAATTGGAATGAAGATCGCAACACCTTCACTGGAATTACATTACCTAATTCTATATTATGAAAACCAAGACCATCTTGGCTGGACATTACATCATTCAACTAGAGTAAATATTGCAACACCTTCGCTGGAATGATATGACGTGACTCTATAGAATGAAGACCAAGACCATCTTGGTTGGCATTACATCATTCAACTAGAGTAAAGACACACACACCTTCGCTGTAATATATATCACACGACTCTATTCAATGAAGACTACGACCATCCTGGCTCGCATTACGTCATTCGACTATAGTGAAGACCACAGAACCTTCATAAGAAGTATAGCACATGACTCAATAAAATGAAGACCACCACCATCTTGGCAAGCATTACATCATTCAATTGGAGTGAAGATTGCAACACCTTCACTGGAAATACATTACCTAACTCTATATTATGAAGACCACGACCATCTTGGCAGACATTACATCTGACCACCGGAGTGAAGATCACCTGCACCTTCGCGGTTATTATATCATGTGACTCTATAGAATGAAGACCATAACCATCATGGTTGGCATTACATCATTCAACCGTAGTGATGACCGCAACACCTTCACTAGAATTATATCACATAATTCTATAGAATGAAACCACGACCATCATCATGGTTGGCATTACATCATTCATTTGTAGTGATGACCGCAACATCTTCACTGGAATTATGTCTCCTAATTCTATAGAATGAAGACCACGACCATCTCGGATGGCATTACATCATTCCACTGGAGTAAAGACCACAGAACATTCATAGGAATAATAGCACATGACTCTATAAAATAAAGACCACCACCATCTTGGCAAGCATTACATCATTCAATTGGAATGAACATCGCAACACCTTCACTACGGAATTACATTACCTAATTCTATATTATGAAAACCAAGACCATCTTGGCATTGGCATTACATCATTCAACTGGAGTAAATATTGCAACACCTTCGATTTGGAATGATATGACGTGACTCTATAGAATGAAGACCAAGACCATCTTGGTTGGCATTACATCATTCAACTAGAGTAAAGACCACACACCTTCGCCGTAATTATATCACCCGACTCTATTCAATGAAGACTACGACCACCCTGGCTGGCTCGCACGTCATTCATTCGACTATAGTGAAGACCACAGAACCTTCATAAGAAGTATAGCACCCGACTCAATAAAATGAAGACCACCACCATCTTGGCAAGCATTACATCATTCAATTGGAGTGAAGATTGCAACACCTTCACGGAAATACATTACCTAACTCTATATTATGAAGACCACGACCATCTTGGCGAGACATTACATTACATCCGACCACCGGAGTGAAGATCACCGCACCTTCGCGGTTATTATATCATGTGACTCTATAGAATGAAGACCATAACCATCATGGTTGGCATTACATCATTCAACCGTAGTGATGACCGCAACACCTTCACTAGAATTATATCACATAATTCTATAGAATGAAGACCACGACCATCATGGTTGGCATTACATCATTCAAGTGTAGTGATGACCGCAACATCTTCTGGAATTATGTCTCCTAATTCTATAGAATGAAGACCACGACCATCTCGGATGGCATTACATCATTCCACTGGAGTAAAGACAACAGAACATTCATAGGAATAATAGCACCGACTCTATAAAATAAAGACCACCACCATCTTGGCAAGCATTACATCATTCAATTGGAATGAAGATCGCAACACCTTCACTGGAATTACATTACCTAATTCTATATTATGAAAACCAACCACCATCTTGGCTGGCATTACATCATTCACTAGAGTAAATATTGCAACACCTTCGAATGGAATGATATGACGTGACTCTATAGAATGAAGACCAAGACCATCTTGGTTGGCATTACATCATTCAACCGGAGTAAAGACACACCACCTTCGCCGTAATTATATCACCCGACTCTATTCAATGAAGACTACGACCATCCTGGCTCGCATTACGTCATTCGACTATAGTGAAGACCACAGAACCTTCATAAGAAGTATAGCACCGACTCAATAAAATGAAGACCACCACCATCTTGGCAAGCATTACATCATTCAATTGGAGTGAAGATTGCAACACCTTCACTTGGAAATACATTACCTAACTCTATATTATGAAGACCACGACCATCTTGGCAGACATTACATCGACCACTTTGGAGTGAAGATCACCGCACCTTCGCGGTTATTATATCATGTGACTCTATAGAATGAAGACCATAACCATCATGGTTGGCATTACATCATTCAATTTGTAGTGATGACCGCAACACCTTCACTAGAATTATATCACATAATTCTATAGAATGAAGACCACGACCATCATGGTTGGCATTACATCATTCAATTTGTAGTGATGACCGCAACATCTTCATTTGGAATTATGTCTCCTAATTCTATAGAATGAAGACCACGACCATCTCGGATGGCATTACATCATTCCACCGGAGTAAAGACCACAGAACATTCATAGGAATAATAGCACCGACTCTATAAAATAAAGACCACACCATCTTGGCAAGCATTACATCATTCAATTGGAATGAAGATCGCAACACCTTCACTGGAATTACATTACCTAATTCTATATTATGAAAACAACACCATCTTGGCTGACATTACATCATTCCACTAGAGTAAATATTGCAACACCTTCGACTGGAATGATATGACGTGACTCTATAGAATGAAGACCAAGACCATCTTGGTTGGCATTACATCATTCAACTGGAGTAAAGACCACACACCTTCGCTGTAATTATATCACGACTCTATTCAATGAAGACTACGACCATCCTGGCTCGCATTACGTCATTCGACTATAGTGAAGACCACAGAACCTTCATAAGAAGTATAGCACACGACTCAATAAAATGAAGACCACCACCATCTTGGCAAGCATTACATCATTCAATTGGAGTGAAGATTGCAACACCTTCACCGGAAATACATTACCTAACTCTATATTATGAAGACCACGACCATCTTGCGCAGACATTACATCGACCACCGGAGTGAAGATCATTGCACCTTCGCGGTTATTATATCATGTGACTCTATAGAATGAAGACCATAACCATCATGGTTGGCATTACATCATTCAAGTAGTGATGACCGCAACACCTTCACTAGAATTATATCACATAATTCTATAGAATGAAGACCACGACCATCATGGTTGGCATTACATCATTCTTTGTAGTGATGACCGCAACATCTTCACTGGAATTATGTCTCCTAATTCTATAGAATGAAGACCACGACCATCTCGGTTGGCATTACATCATTCTAATTGTAGTGATGACCGCAACATCTTGAATTATGTCTCCTAATTCTATAGAATGAAGACCACGACCATCTCGGATGGCATTACATCATTCCACTTTGGAGTAAAGACCACGAACATTCATAGGAATAATAGCACCGACTCTATAAAATAAAGACCACACCATCTTGGCAAGCATTACATCATTCAATTGGAATGAACATCGCAACACCTTCACTACTGGAATTACATTACCTAATTCTATATTATGAAAACCAACCACCATCTTGGCATTGGCATTACATCATTCAACTAGAGTAAATATTGCAACACCTTTGCAACACCCGAATGATATGACGTGACTCTATAGAATGAAGACCAAGACCATCTTGGTTGGCATTACATCATTCAACTGGAGTAAAGACCACACACCTTCGCTGTAATTATATCACACGACTCTATTCAATGAAGACTACGACCATCTGGCTCGCATTACGTCATTCGACTATAGTGAAGACCACAGAACCTTCATAAGAAGTATAGCACCGACTCAATAAAATGAAGACCACCACCATCTTGGCAAGCATTACATCATTCAATTGGAGTGAAGATTGCAACACCTTCACCGGAAATACATTACCTAACTCTATATTATGAAGACCACGACCATCTTGGACATTACATTACATCGACCACTTTGGAGTGAAGATCTTGCACCTTCGCGGTTATTATATCATGTGACTCTATAGAATGAAGACCATAACCATCATGGTTGGCATTACATCATTCAACCGTAGTGATGACCGCAACACCTTCACTAGAATTATATCACATAATTCTATAGAATGAAGACCACGACCATCATGGTTGGCATTACATCATTTCATTTGTAGTGATGACCGCAACATCTTCACTTTGGAATTATGTCTCCTAATTCTATAGAATGAAGACCACGACCATCTCGGATGGCATTACATCATTCCACTTTGGAGTAAAGACCACAGAACATTCATAGGAATAATAGCACCGACTCTATAAAATAAAGACCACCACCATCTTGGCAAGCATTACATCATTCAATTGGAATGAAGATCGCAACACCTTCACTACAATTACATTACCTAATTCTATATTATGAAAACCAACCACCATCTTGGCTGACATTACATCATTCCACTGGAGTAAATATTGCAACACCACCATTTGGAATGATATGACGTGACTCTATAGAATGAAGACCAAGACCATCTTGGTTGGCATTACATCATTCAACTGGAGTAAAGACCACACACCTTCGCTGTAATTATATCACACGACTCTATTCAATGAAGACTACGACCATCCTGGCTCGCATTACGTCATTCGACTATAGTGAAGACCACAGAACCTTCATAAGAAGTATAGCACACGACTCAATAAAATGAAGACCACCACCATCTTGGCAAGCATTACATCATTCAATTGGAGTGAAGATTGCAACACCTTCACTTGGAAATACATTACCTAACTCTATATTATGAAGACCACGACCATCTTGGAGACATTACATCGACCACCCTTTGGAGTGAAGATCATTGCACCTTCGCGGTTATTATATCATGTGACTCTATAGAATGAAGACCATAACCATCATGGTTGGCATTACATCATTCGTAGTGATGACCGCAACACCTTCACTAGAATTATATCACATAATTCTATAGAATGAAGACCACGACCATCATGGTTGGCATTACATCATTCAACCGTAGTGATGACCGCAACATCTTCACTGGAATTATGTCTCCTAATTCTATAGAATGAAGACCACGACCATCTCGGATGGCATTACATCATTCCATTCGAGTAAAGACCACAGAACATTCATAGGAATAATAGCACCGACTCTATAAAATAAAGACCACCACCATCTTGGCAAGCATTACATCATTCAATTGGAATGAAGATCGCAACACCTTCACTGGAATTACATTACCTAATTCTATATTATGAAAACAAGACCATCTTGGTTGACATTACATCATTCCACTAGAGTAAATATTGCAACACCTTCGCCTGGAATGATATGACGTGACTCTATAGAATGAAGACCAAGACCATCTTGGTTGGCATTACATCATTCAACTGGAGTAAAGACCACACACCTTCGCTGTAATTATATCACACGACTCTATTCAATGAAGAAGACTACGACCATCCGGCTCGCATTACGTCATTCGACTATAGTGAAGACCACAGAACCTTCATAAGAAGTATAGCACATGACTCAATAAAATGAAGACCACCACCATCTTGGCAAGCATTACATCATTCAATTGGAGTGAAGATTGCAACACCTTCACTGGAAATACATTACCTAACTCTATATTATGAAGACCACGACCATCTTGCGCAGACATTACATCGACCCTTTGGAGTGAAGATCTTGCACCTTCGCGGTTATTATATCATGTGACTCTATAGAATGAAGACCATAACCATCATGGTTGGCATTACATCATTCAACTGTAGTGATGACCGCAACACCTTCACTAGAATTATATCACATAATTCTATAGAATGAAGACCACGACCATCATGGTTGGCATTACATCATTCAACTGTAGTGATGACCGCAACATCTTCACTGGAATTATGTCTCCTAATTCTATAGAATGAAGACCACGACCATCTCGGATGGCATTACATCATTTCACGGAGTAAAGACCACAGAACATTCATAGGAATAATAGCACATGACTCTATAAAATAAAGACCAACACCATCTTGGCAAGCATTACATCATTCAATTGGAATGAAGATCGCAACACCTTCACTGGAATTACATTACCTAATTCTATATTATGTGAAAACAAGACCATCATTGGACATTACATCATTCACTAGAGTAAATATTGCAACACCTTCGCTGGAATGATATGACGTGACTCTATAGAATGAAGACCAAGACCATCTTGGTTGGCATTACATCATTCAACTGGAGTAAAGACCACACACCTTCGCTGTAATTATATCACCTGACTCTATTCAATGAAGACTACGACCATCTGGCTCGCATTACGTCATTCGACTATAGTGAAGACCACAGAACCTTCATAAGAAGTATAGCACGACTCAATAAAATGAAGACCACCACCATCTTGGCAAGCATTACATCATTCAATTGGAGTGAAGATTGCAACACCTTCTTGGAAATACATTACCTAACTCTATATTATGAAGACCACGACCATCTTGGCAGACATTACATCGACCACTTTGGAGTGAAGATCTTGCACCTTCGCGGTTATTATATCATGTGACTCTATAGAATGAAGACCATAACCATCATGGTTGGCATTACATCATTCAACTGTAGTGATGACCGCAACACCTTCACTAGAATTATATCACATAATTCTATAGAATGAAGACCACGACCATCATGGTTGGCATTACATCATTCAAGTTTGTAGTGATGACCGCAACATCTTCACCTTTGGAATTATGTCTCCTAATTCTATAGAATGAAGACCACGACCATCTCGGATGGCATTACATCATTCCACCGGAGTAAAGACCACAGAACATTCATAGGAATAATAGCACGACTCTATAAAATAAAGACCACCACCATCTTGGCAAGCATTACATCATTCAATTGGAATGAAGATCGCAACACCTTCTGGAATTACATTACCTAATTCTATATTATGAAAACAACCACCATCTTATTGGCATTACATCATTCACTAGAGTAAATATTGCAACACCTTTTGGAATGATATGACGTGACTCTATAGAATGAAGACCAAGACCATCTTGGTTGGCATTACATCATTCAACTGGAGTAAAGACCACACACCTTCATTTGTAATTATATCACACGACTCTATTCAATGAAGACTACGACCATCCTGGCTCGCATTACGTCATTCGACTATAGTGAAGACCACAGAACCTTCATAAGAAGTATAGCACCGACTCAATAAAATGAAGACCACCACCATCTTGGCAAGCATTACATCATTCAATTGGAGTGAAGATTGCAACACCTTCACCTTTGGAAATACATTACCTAACTCTATATTATGAAGACCACGACCATCTTGGCAGACATTACATCGACCACTTTGGAGTGAAGATCATTGCACCTTCGCGGTTATTATATCATGTGACTCTATAGAATGAAGACCATAACCATCATGGTTGGCATTACATCATTCAACTGTAGTGATGACCGCAACACCTTCACTAGAATTATATCACATAATTCTATAGAATGAAGACCACGACCATCATGGTTGGCATTACATCATTCAGCTGTAGTGATGACCGCAACATCTTCACTGAATTATGTCTCCTAATTCTATAGAATGAAGACCACGACCATCTCGGATGGCATTACATCATTCCACTTTGGAGTAAAGACCACAGAACATTCATAGGAATAATAGCACACGACTCTATAAAATAAAGACCACCACCATCTTGGCAAGCATTACATCATTCAATTGGAATGAACAACACCTTCACTGGAATTACATTACCTAATTCTATATTATGAAAACCAAGACCATCTTGGCTGGACATTACATCATTCCACTAGAGTAAATATTGCAACACCTTGATTTGGAATGATATGACGTGACTCTATAGAATGAAGACCAAGACCATCTTGGTTGGCATTACATCATTCAACTAGAGTAAAGACCACACACCTTCATTTGTAATTATATCACACGACTCTATTCAATGAAGACTACGACCATCTGGCTCGCATTACGTCATTCGACTATAGTGAAGACCACAGAACCTTCATAAGAAGTATAGCACGACTCAATAAAATGAAGACCACCACCATCTTGGCAAGCATTACATCATTCAATTGGAGTGAAGATTGCAACACCTTCACTTTGGAAATACATTACCTAACTCTATATTATGAAGACCACGACCATCTTGGCGGACATTACATCGACCACCTTTGGAGTGAAGATCACTTGCACCTTCGCGGTTATTATATCATGTGACTCTATAGAATGAAGACCATAACCATCATGGTTGGCATTACATCATTCAGCTGTAGTGATGACCAACAACACCTTCACTAGAATTATATCAATAATTCTATAGAATGAAGACCACGACCATCATGGTTGGCATTACATCATTCAATTTGTAGTGATGACCGCAACATCTTCACTTTGGAATTATGTCTCCTAATTCTATAGAATGAAGACCACGACCATCTCGGATGGCATTACATCATTCCACTTTGGAGTAAAGACCACAGAACATTCATAGGAATAATAGCACCGACTCTATAAAATAAAGACCACCACCATCTTCTTGGAAGCATTACATCATTCAATTGGAATGAACATCGCAACACCTTCACTGGAATTACATTACCTAATTCTATATTATGAAAACCAAGACCATCTTGGCTGGCATTACATCATTCCACTGGAGTAAATATTGCAACACCTTCGAGTTGGAATGATATGACGTGACTCTATAGAATGAAGACCAAGACCATCTTGGTTGGCATTACATCATTCAACTGGAGTAAAGACCACACACCTTCGCTGTAATTATATCACCTGACTCTATTCAATGAAGACTACGACCATCCTGGCTCGCATTACGTCATTCGACTATAGTGAAGACCACAGAACCTTCATAAGAAAGTATAGCACACGACTCAATAAAATGAAGACCACCACCATCTTGGCAAGCATTACATCATTCAATTGGAGTGAAGATTGCAACACCTTCACTGGAAATACATTACCTAACTCTATATTATGAAGACCACGACCATCTTGGCGAGACATTACATCGACTGGAGTGAAGATCATTGCACCTTCGCGGTTATTATATCATGTGACTCTATAGAATGAAGACCATAACCATCATGGTTGGCATTACATCATTCAACTGTAGTGATGACCGCAACACCTTCACTAGAATTATATCACCTAATTCTATAGAATGAAGACCACGACCATCTCGGATGGCATTACATCATTCCACTGGAGTAAAGACCACAGAACATTCATAGGAATAATAGCACCTGACTCTATAAAATAAAGACCAGCACCATCTTGGCAAGCATTACATCATTCAATTGGAGTGAAGATTGCAACACCTTCACTGGAAATACATTACCTAACTCTATATATGAAGACCACGACCATCTTGGCGCATTACATCATCGACCCTTTGGAGTGAAGGCTTGCACCTTCATTATTATATCATGTGACTCTATAGAATGAAGACCATAACCATCACATCAACATTCTAGAGAATTATATCACATAATTCTATAGAATGAAGACCACGACCATCATGGTTGGCATTACATCATTCAATTGTAGTGATGACCGCAACATCTTCTTTGGAATTATATCTCCTAATTCTATAGAATGAAGACCACGACCATCTCGGATGGCATTACATCATTCCACTGGAGTAAAGACCACAGAACATTCATAGGAATAATAGCACCCGACTCTATAAAATAAAGACCACCACCATCTTGGCAAGCATTACATCATTCAATTGGAATGAAGATCGCAACACCTTCACTACAATTACATTACCTAACTCTATATTATGAAAACAACCACCATCTTGGCTGACATTACATCATTCCACTAGAGTAAATATTGCAACACCTTCATTTGGAATGATATGACGTGACTCTATAGAATGAAGACCAAGACCATCTTGGTTGGCATTACATCATTCAACTGGAGTAAAGACCACACACCTATTTGTAATTATATCACCGACTCTATTCAATGAAGACTACGACCATCTGGCTCGCATTACGTCATTCGACTATAGTGAAGACCACAGAACCTTCATAAGAAGTATAGCACACGACTCAATAAAATGAAGACCACCACCATCTTGGCAAGCATTACATCATTCAATTGGAGTGAAGATTGCAACACCTTCACTTTGGAAATACATTACCTAACTCTATATTATGAAAGACCACGACCATCTTGCGCAGACATTACATCGACCCTTTGGAGTGAAGATCACATTGCACCTTCGCGGTTATTATATCATGTGACTCTATAGAATGAAGACCATAACCATCATGGTTGGCATTACATCATTCAAGCTGTAGTGATGACCGCAACACCTTCACTAGAATTATATCACATAATTCTATAGAATGAAGACCACGACCATCATGGTTGGCATTACATCATTCAACTGTAGTGATGACCGCAACATCTTCACTGGAATTATGTCTCCTAATTCTATAGAATGAAGACCACGACCATCTCGGATGGCATTACATCATTCCACTGGAGTAAAGACCACAGAACATTCATAGGAATAATAGCACCTGACTCTATAAAATAAAGACCAGCACCATCTTGGCAAGCATTACATCATTCAATTGGAATGAAGATCGCAACACCTTCACTGGAATTACATTACCTAATTCTATATTATGAAAACCAAGACCATCTTGGTTGGCATTACATCATTCAACTGGAGTAAATATTGCAACACCTTCGACATTTGGAATGATATGACGTGACTCTATAGAATGAAGACCAAGACCATCTTGGTTGGCATTACATCATTCAACTAGAGTAAAGACCACACACCTTCGCTGTAATTATATCACCTGACTCTATTCAATGAAGACGACGACCATCCTGGCTCGCATTACGTCATTCGACTATAGTGAAGACCACAGAACCTTCATAAGAAGTATAGCACCTGACTCAATAAAATGAAGACCACCACCATCTTGGCAAGCATTACATCATTCAATTGGAGTGAAGATTGCAACACCTTCACTTGAAATACATTACCTAACTCTATATTATGAAGACCACGACCATCTTGGCAGACATTACATCGACCTTTGGAGTGAAGATCATACTGCACCTTCGCGGTTATTATATCATGTGACTCTATAGAATGAAGACCATAACCATCATGGTTGGCATTACATCATTCAATTTGTAGTGATGACCGCAACACCTTCACTAGAATTATATCACATAATTCTATAGAATGAAGACCACGACCACCATCATGGTTGGCATTACATCAAGCGTAGTGATGACCGCAACATCTTCACGGAATTATGTCTCCTAATTCTATAGAATGAAGACCACGACCATCTCGGATGGCATTACATCATTCCACTTTGGAGTAAAGACCACAGAACATTCATAGGAATAATAGCACCGACTCTATAAAATAAAGACCACCACCATCTTGGCAAGCATTACATCATTCAATTGGAATGAAGATCGCAACACCTTCACTACTGGAATTACATTACCTAACTCTATATTATGAAAACAAGACCATCTTGGCTGACATTACATCATTCAACTAGAGTAAATATTGCAACACCTTCATTTGGAATGATATGACGTGACTCTATAGAATGAAGACCAAGACCATCTTGGTTGGCATTACATCATTCAACTGGAGTAAAGACCACACACCTTCGCTGTAATTATATCACCGACTCTATTCAATGAAGACTACGACCATCCTGGCTCGCATTACGTCATTCGACTATAGTGAAGACCACAGAACCTTCATAAGAAGTATAGCACACGACTCAATAAAATGAAGACCACCACCATCTTGGCAAGCATTACATCATTCAATTGGAGTGAAGATTGCAACACCTTCACTTTGGAAATACATTACCTAACTCTATATTATGAAGACCACGACCATCTTGGCGAGACATTACATCGACCACTTTGGAGTGAAGATCACATTGCACCTTCGCGGTTATTATATCATGTGACTCTATAGAATGAAGACCATAACCATCATGGTTGGCATTACATCATTCAAGCTGTAGTGATGACCGCAACACCTTCACTAGAATTATATCACATAATTCTATAGAATGAAGACCACGACCATCATGGTTGGCATTACATCATTCAATTGTAGTGATGACCGCAACATCTTCACTGGAATTATGTCTCCTAATTCTATAGAATGAAGACCATGACCATCTCGGATGGCATTACATCATTCCACTTGGAGTAAAGACCACAGAACATTCATAGGAATAATAGCACCGACTCTATAAAATAAAGACCAACACCATCTTGGCAAGCATTACATCATTCAATTGGAATGAAGATCGCAACACCTTCACTACAATTACATTACCTAATTCTATATTATGAAAACAAGACCATCTTGGCTGACATTACATCATTCCACTGGAGTAAATATTGCAACACCTTCCATTTGGAATGATATGACGTGACTCTATAGAATGAAGACCAAGACCATCTTGGTTGGCATTACATCATTCAACTGGAGTAAAGACCACACACCTTCGCTGTAATTATATCACGACTCTATTCAATGAAGACTACGACCATCTGGCTCGCATTACGTCATTCGACTATAGTGAGTGGACCACAGAACCTTCATAAGAAGTATAGCACCGACTCAATAAAATGAAGACCACCACCATCTTGGCAAGCATTACATCATTCAATTGGAGTGAAGATTGCAACACCTTCTTGGAAATACATTACCTAACTCTATATTATGAAGACCACGACCATCTTGGCAGACATTACATCGACCTTTGGAGTGAAGATCCGCACCTTCGCGGTTATTATATCATGTGACTCTATAGAATGAAGACCATAACCATCATGGTTGGCATTACATCATTCAAGCGTAGTGATGACCGCAACACCTTCACTAGAATTATATCACATAATTCTATAGAATGAAGACCACGACCATCATGGTTGGCATTACATCATCATTCATCATTCAATTGTAGTGATGACCGCAACATCTTCACTGGAATTATGTCTCCTAATTCTATAGAATGAAGAAGACCACGACCATCTCGGATGGCATTACATCATTCACTGGAGTAAAGACCATGGAGAACATTCATAGGAATAATAGCACCTGACTCTATAAAATAAAGACCAACACCATCTTGGCAAGCATTACATCATTCAATTGGAATGAACATCGCAACACCTTCACTGGAATTACATTACCTAATTCTATATTATGAAAACCAAGACCATCTTGGCTGGCATTACATCATTCAACTGGAGTAAATATTGCAACACCTTCATTTGGAATGATATGACGTGACTCTATAGAATGAAGACCAAGACCATCTTGGTTGGCATTACATCATTCAACTGGAGTAAAGACCACACACCTTCGCTGTAATTATATCACCTGACTCTATTCAATGAAGACTACGACCATCCTGGCTCGCATTACGTCATTCGACTATAGTGAAGACCACAGAACCTTCATAAGAATTATAGCACCTGACTCAATAAAATGAAGACCACCACCATCTTGGCAAGCATTACATCATTCAATTGGAGTGAAGATTGCAACACCTTCACTTTGGAAATACATTACCTAACTCTATATTATGAAGACCACGACCATCTTGGCGAGACATTACATCGACCCTTTGGAGTGAAGATCATTGCACCTTCGCGGTTATTATATCATGTGACTCTATAGAATGAAGACCATAACCATCATGGTTGGCATTACATCATTCAACTGTAGTGATGATGCAACACCTTCACTAGAATTATATCACCTAATTCTATAGAATGAAGACCACGACATCATGGTTGGCATTACATCATTCAACGTAGTGATGACCGCAACATCTTCACTGGAATTATGTCACCTAATTCTATAGAATGAAGACCACGACCATCTCGGATGGCATTACATCATTCCACCTTTGGAGTAAAGACCACAGAACATTCATAGGAATAATAGCACACGACTCTATAAAATAAAGACCAGCACCATCTTGGCAAGCATTACATCATTCAATTGGAATGAAGATCGCAACACCTTCACTACAATTACATTACCTAACTCTATATTATGAAAACAAGACCATCTTGGTTGACATTACATCATTCCACTCCACTAGAGTAAATATTGCAACACAACACCTTTGGAATGATATGACGTGACTCTATAGAATGAAGACCAAGACCATCTTGGTTGGCATTACATCATTCAACTGGAGTAAAGACCACACACCTTCGCTGTAATTATATCACACGACTCTATTCAATGAAGACTACGACCATCCTGGCTCGCATTACGTCATTCGACTATAGTGAAGACCACAGAACCTTCATAGGAAGTATAGCACACGACTCAATAAAATGAAGACCACCACCATCTTGGCAAGCATTACATCATTCAATTGGAGTGAAGATTGCAACACCTTCACTGGAAATACATTACCTAACTCTATATTATGAAGACCACGACCATCTTGGCAGACATTACATCGACCCTTTGGAGTGAAGATCACTTGCACCTTCGCGGTTATTATATCATGTGACTCTATAGAATGAAGACCATAACCATCATGGTTGGCATTACATCATTCAACGTAGTAGTGATGACCGCAACACCTTCACTAGAATTATATCACATAATTCTATAGAATGAAGACCACGACCATCATGGTTGGCATTACATCATTCATTTTGTAGTGATGACCGCAACATCTTCACTGGAATTATGTCTCCTAATTCTATAGAATGAAGACCACGACCATCTCGGATGGCATTACATCATTCCACTTTGGAGTAAAGACCACAGAACATTCATAGGAATAATAGCACACGACTCTATAAAATAAAGACCACCACCATCTTGGCAAGCATTACATCATTCAATTGGAATGAATCGCAACACCTTCACTGGAATTACATTACCTAATTCTATATTATGAAAACAAGACCATCTTGGCTGGCATTACATCATTCACTAGAGTAAATATTGCAACACCTTGACTGGAATGATATGACGTGACTCTATAGAATGAAGACCAAGACCATCTTGGTTGGCATTACATCATTCAACTTGGAGTAAAGACCACACACCTTCTTGTAATTATATCACGACTCTATTCAATGAAGACTACGACCATCCTGGCTCGCATTACGTCATTCGACTATAGTGAAGACCACAGAACCTTCATAAGAAGTATAGCACACGACTCAATAAAATGAAGACCACCACCATCTTGGCAAGCATTACATCATTCAATTGGAGTGAAGATTGCAACACCTTCACTTTGGAAATACATTACCTAACTCTATATTATGAAGACCACGACCATCTTGGCAGACATTACATCGACCCCGGAGTGAAGATCACTTGCACCTTCGCGGTTATTATATCATGTGACTCTATAGAATGAAGACCATAACCATCATGGTTGGCATTACATCATTCAGCTGTAGTGATGACCGCAACACCTTCACTAGAATTATATCACATAATTCTATAGAATGAAGACCACGACCATCATGGTTGGCATTACATCATTCAATTTGTAGTGATGACCGCAACATCTTCATCTTTGGAATTATGTCTCCTAATTCTATAGAATGAAGACCACGACCATCTCGGATGGCATTACATCATTCCACTTTGGAGTAAAGACCACAGAACATTCATAGGAATAGCATAGCACGACTCTATAAAATAAAGACCACCACCATCTTGGCAAGCATTACATCATTCAATTGGAATGAAGATCGCAACACCTTCACTGGAATTACATTACCTAATTCTATATTATGAAAACCAAGACCATCTTGGGCTGACATTACATCATTCAACTGGAGTAAATATTGCAACACCTTATTTGGAATGATATGACGTGACTCTATAGAATGAAGACCAAGACCATCTTGGTTGGCATTACATCATTCAACTGGAGTAAAGACCACACACCTTCGCTGTAATTATATCACCGACTCTATTCAATGAAGACCACGACCATCCTGGCTCGCATTACGTCATTCGACTATAGTGAAGACCACAGAACCTTCATAAGAAGTATAGCACGACTCAATAAAATGAAGACCACCACCATCTTGGCAAGCATTACATCATTCAATTGGAGTGAAGATTGCAACACCTTCACTTTGGAAATACATTACCTAACTCTATATTATGAAGACCACGACCATCTTGGAGACATTACATCGACCCTTTGGAGTGAAGATCATTGCACCTTCGCGGTTATTATATCATGTGACTCTATAGAATGAAGACCATAACCATCATGGTTGGCATTACATCATCATGATGACCGACAACACCTTCACTAGAATTATATCACTAATGTAGTGAAGACCACGACCATCATGGTTGGCATTACATCATTCATTCGTAGTTTGTAGTGATGACCGCAACATCTTCACTTTGGAATTATGTCTCCTAATTCTATAGAATGAAGACCACGACCATCTCGGATGGCATTACATCATTCCTTTGGAGTAAAGACCACGAGAACATTCATAGGAATAATAGCACCGACTCTATAAAATAAAGACCACCACCATCTTGGCAAGCATTACATCATTCAATTGGAATGAAGATCGCAACACCTTCACTGGAATTACATTACCTAATTCTATATTATGAAAACAAGACCATCTTGGTTGACATTACATCATTCACTAGAGTAAATATTGCAACACCTTCCCATTTGGAATGATATGACGTGACTCTATAGAATGAAGACCAAGACCATCTTGGTTGGCATTACATCATTCAACTGGAGTAAAGACCACACACCTTCGCTGTAATTATATCACACGACTCTATTCAATGAAGACTACGACCATCTGGCTCGCATTACGTCATTCGACTATAGTGAAGACCACAGAACCTTCATAAGAAGTATAGCACACGACTCAATAAAATGAAGACCACCACCATCTTGGCAAGCATTACATCATTCAATTGGAGTGAAGATTGCAACACCTTCACTTTGGAAATACATTACCTAACTCTATATTATGAAGACCACGACCATCTTGGCAGACATTACATCGACCCTTTGGAGTGAAGATCATTGCACCTTCGCGGTTATTATATCATGTGACTCTATAGAATGAAGACCATAACCATCATGGTTGGCATTACATCATTCAATTTGTAGTGATGACCGCAACACCTTCACTAGAATTATATCACTAATTCTATAGAATGAAGACCACGACCATCATGGTTGGCATTACATCATTCATTTGTAGTGATGACCGCAACATCTTCACTGTAGTGATGCAAGTGATGACCGCAACATCTTCACTGGAATTATGTCTCCTAATTCTATAGAATGAAGACCACGACCATCTCGGATGGCATTACATCATTCCACTTTGGAGTAAAGACCACAGAACATTCATAGGAATAATAGCACACGACTCTATAAAATAAAGACCAACACCATCTTGGCAAGCATTACATCATTCAATTGGAATGAAACATCGCAACACCTTCACCTTTGGAATTACATTACCTAATTCTATATTATGAAAACCAAGACCATCTTGGTGGCATTACATCATTCAACTAGAGTAAATATTGCAACACCTTCGCTGGAATGATATGACGTGACTCTATAGAATGAAGACCAAGACCATCTTGGTTGGCATTACATCATTCAACTGGAGTAAAGACCACACACCTTCGCGTAATTATATCACACGACTCTATTCAATGAAGACTACGACCATCTGGCTCGCATTACGTCATTCGACTATAGTGAAGACCACAGAACCTTCATAAGAAGTATAGCACCGACTCAATAAAATGAAGACCACCACCATCTTGGCAAGCATTACATCATTCAATTGGAGTGAAGATTGCAACACCTTCACTTGGAAATACATTACCTAACTCTATATTATGAAGACCACGACCATCTTGGCGGACATTACATCGACCTTTGGAGTGAAGATCATTGCACCTTCGCGGTTATTATATCATGTGACTCTATAGAATGAAGACCATAACCATCATGGTTGGCATTACATCATTCAAGCTGTAGTGATGACCGCAACACCTTCACTAGAATTATATCACTAATTCTATAGAATGAAGACCACGACCATCTCGGATGGCATTACATCATTCACCTTGTGGAGTAATGACGCAACATCTTCATAGGAATTATGTCTCCTAATTCTATAGAATGAAGACCACGACCATCTCGGATGGCATTACATCATTCCAATTGGAGTAAAGACCACAGAACATTCATAGGAATAATAGCAACTCTATAAAATGAAGACCACCACCATCTTGGCAAGCATTACATCATTCAATTGGAATGAAGATCGCAACACCTTCACTGGAATTACATTACCTAACTCTATATTATGAAAACCAAGACCATCTTGGTTGGCATTACATCATTCAACTGGAGTAAATATTGCAACACCTTCACTGGAATGATATGACGTGACTCTATAGAATGAAGACCAAGACCATCTTGGTTGGCATTACATCATTCAACTGGAGTAAAGACCACACACCTTCATTTGTAATTATATCACACGACTCTATTCAATGAAGACTACGACCATCTGGCTCGCATTACGTCATTCGACTATAGTGAAGACCACAGAACCTTCATAAGAAGTATAGCACGACTCAATAAAATGAAGACCACCACCATCTTGGCAAGCATTACATCATTCAATTGGAGTGAAGATTGCAACACCTTCTTTGGAAATACATTACCTAACTCTATATTATGAAGACCACGACCATCTTGGCAGACATTACATCGACCTTTGGAGTGAAGATCATTGCACCTTCGCGGTTATTATATCATGTGACTCTATAGAATGAAGACCATAACCATCATGGTTGGCATTACATCATTCAGCTGTAGTGATGACCGCAACACCTTCACTAGAATTATATCACATAATTCTATAGAATGAAGACCACGACCATCATGGTTGGCATTACATCATTCAACTGTAGTGATGACCGCAACATCTTCACGGAATTATGTCTCCTAATTCTATAGAATGAAGACCACGACCATCTCGGATGGCATTACATCATTCCACTTTGGAGTAAAGACCACAGAACATTCATAGGAATAATAGCACCGACTCTATAAAATAAAGACCACCACCATCTTGGCAAGCATTACATCATTCAATTGGAATGAAGATCGCAACACCTTCACTGGAATTACATTACCTAATTCTATATTATGAAAAAAACCACCATCTTGGTTGACATTACATCATTCCACTAGAGTAAATATTGCAACACCTTCGCCATTTGGAATGATATGACGTGACTCTATAGAATGAAGACCAAGACCATCTTGGTTGGCATTACATCATTCAACTGGAGTAAAGACCACACACCTTCGCTGTAATTATATCACACGACTCTATTCAATGAAGACTACGACCATCCTGGCTCGCATTACGTCATTCGACTATAGTGAAGACCACAGAACCTTCATAAGAAGTATAGCACACGACTCAATAAAATGAAGACCACCACCATCTTGGCAAGCATTACATCATTCAATTGGAGTGAAGATTGCAACACTTTCACTTTGGAAATACATTACCTAACTCTATATTATGAAGACCACGACCATCTTGGCGAGACATTACATCGACCCTTTGGAGTGAAGATCATTGCACCTTCGCGGTTATTATATCATGTGACTCTATAGAATGAAGACCATAACCATCATGGTTGGCATTACATCATTCAATTTGTAGTGATGACCGCAACACCTTCACTAGAATTATATCACTAATTCTATAGAATGAAGACCACGACCATCATGGTTCATTACATCAGAGTGATGCAACACCATCACTAGAATTATATCACCTAATTCTATAGAATGAAGACCACGACCATCATGGTTGGCATTACATCATTCAATTGTAGTGATGACCGCAACATCTTCACTTTGGAATTATGTCTCCTAATTCTATAGAATGAAGACCACGACCATCTCGGATGGCATTACATCATTCCCTTTGGAGTAAAGACCACAGAACATTCATAGGAATAATAGCACGACTCTATAAAATAAAGACCACCACCATCTTGGCAAGCATTACATCATCAATTGGAATGAAGATCGCAACACCTTCACTGGAATTACATTACCTAATTCTATATTATGAAGACCACGACCATCTTGGCAGACATTACATCTGACCACTGGAGTAAATATTGCAACACCTTCGCATTTGGAATGATATGACGTGACTCTATAGAATGAAGACCAAGACCATCTTGGTTGGCATTACATCATTCAACTGGAGTAAAGACCACACACCTTCGCATTTGTAATTATATCACACGACTCTATTCAATGAAGACCACGACCATCTGGCTCGCATTACGTCATTCGACTATAGTGAACCACAGAACCTTCATAAGAAGTATAGCACGACTCAATAAAATGAAGACCACCACCATCTTGGCAAGCATTACATCATTCAATTGGAGTGAAGATTGCAACACCTTCTTTGGAAATACATTACCTAACTCTATATTATGAAGACCACGACCATCTTGGCAGACATTACATCGACCCTTTGGAGTGAAGATCATTGCACACTTCGCGCGGTTATTATATCATGTGACTCTATAGAATGAAGACCATAACCATCATGGTTGGCATTACATCATTCAATTGTAGTGATGACCGCAACACCTTCACTTGGAATTATATCACCTAATTCTATAGAATGAAGAAGACCACGACCATCATTCGGATGGCATTCTTTGGAATCATTCCTAATTCTATGGAGTAAAGACCACGACCAGGATGGCATTACATCATTCCACTTTGGAGTAAAGAAGAACATTCATAGGAATAATAGCACGACTCTATAAAATAAAGACCACCACCATCTTGGCAAGCATTACATCATTCAATTGGAATGAAGATCGCAACACCTTCACTACAATTACATTACCTAACTCTATATTATGAAAACCAAGACCATCTTGGTTGGCATTACATCATTCCACGGAGTAAATATTGCAACACCTTTGGAATGATATGACGTGACTCTATAGAATGAAGACCAAGACCATCTTGGTTGGCATTACATCATTCAACTGGAGTAAAGACCACACACCTTCGCATTTGTAATTATATCACCGACTCTATTCAATGAAGACCACGACCATCTGGCTCGCATTACGTCATTCGACTATAGTGAAGACCACAGAACCTTCATAAGAAGTATAGCACACGACTCAATAAAATGAAGACCACCACCATCTTGGCAAGCATTACATCATTCAATTGGAGTGAAGATTGCAACACCTTCACGGAAATACATTACCTAACTCTATATTATGAAGACCACGACCATCTTGGAGACATTACATCGACCCCGGAGTGAAGATCACTTGCACCGCGGTTATTGGAGTGAAGACCATAACCATCATGGTTGCACCTTAGCGATTATTATATCATGTGACTCTATAGAATGAAGACCATAACCATCATGGTTGGCATTACATCATTCAAGCGTAGTGATGACCGCAACATCTTCACTGGAATTATGTCTCCTAATTCTATAGAATGAAGACCACGACCATCTCGGATGGCATTACATCATTCACCTTTGGAGTAAAGACCACAGAACATTCATAGGAATAATAGCACACGACTCTATAAAATAAAGACCACCACCATCTTGGCAAGCATTACATCATTCAATTGGAATGAAGATCGCAACACCTTCACTGGAATTACATTACCTAATTCTATATTATGAAAACCAAGACCATCTTGGCAGACATTACATCATTCAACTAGAGTAAATATTGCAACACCTTCATTTGGAATGATATGACGTGACTCTATAGAATGAAGACCAAGACCATCTTGGTTGGCATTACATCATTCAACTGGAGTAAAGACCACACACCTTCGCTGTAATTATATCACACGACTCTATTCAATGAAGACCACGACCATCTGGCTCGCATTACGTCATTCGACTATAGTGAAGACCACAGAACCTTCATAAGAAGTATAGCACACGACTCAATAAAATGAAGACCACCACCATCTTGGCAAGCATTACATCATTCAATTGGAGTGAAGATTGCAACACCTTCACTTTGGAAATACATTACCTAACTCTATATTATGAAGACCACGACCATCTTGGAGACATTACACATCGACCTTTGGAGTGAAGATCATGCACCTTCGCGGTTATTATATCATGCACCTTGAAGACCATTATTATATCACATGACTCTATAGAATGAAGACCATAACCATCATGGTTGTCATTACATCATTCATGGTTGTAGTGATGACATTCGCAACACCTTCACTGGAATTATATCACCTAATTCTATAGAATGAAGACCACGACCATCTCGGATGGCATTACATCATTCCCTTTGGAGTAAAGACCACAGAACATTCATAGGAATAATAGCACGACTCTATAAAATAAAGACCACCACCATCTTGGCAAGCATTACATCATTCAATTGGAATGAAGATCGCAACACCTTCACTGGAATTACATTACCTAACTCTATATTATGAAAACAAGACCATCTTGGTTGACATTACATCATTCCACTAGAGTAAATATTGCAACACCTTCGCTGGAATGATATGACGTGACTCTATAGAATGAAGACCAAGACCATCTTGGTTGGCATTACATCATTCAACTACCTGGAGTAAAGACCACACACCTTATTTGTAATTATATCACACGACTCTATTCAATGAAGACCACGACCATCCTGGCTCGCATTACGTCATTCGACTATAGTGAAGACCACGAGAACCTTCATAAGAAGTATAGCACACGACTCAATAAAATGAAGACCACCACCATCTTGGCAAGCATTACATCATTCAATTGGAGTGAAGATTGCAACACCTTCTTTGAAATACATTACCTAACTCTATATTATGAAGACCACGACCATCTTGGCGAGACATTACATCGACCACCTTTGGAGTGAAGATCATTGCACCTTCGCGGTTATTATATCATGTGACTCTATAGAATGAAGACCATAACCATCATGGTTGGCATTACATCATTCAGCTGTAGTGATGACCGCAACACCTTCACTAGAATTATATCACATAATTCTATAGAATGAAGACCACGACCATCATGGTTGGCATTACATCATTCAATTGTAGTGATGACCGCAACATCTTCTTGGAATTATGTCTCCTAATTCTATAGAATGAAGACCACGACCATCTCGGATGGCATTACATCATTCCACTTTGGAGTAAAGACCACAGAACATTCATAGGAATAATAGCACCTGACTCTATAAAATAAAGACCAACACCATCTTGGCAAGCATTACATCATTCAATTGGAATGAACATCGCAACACCTTCACTGGAATTACATTACCTAATTCTATATTATGAAAACCAAGACCATCTTGGCTGGCATTACATCATTCAACTGGAGTAAATATTGCAACACCTTCGCTGGAATGATATGACGTGACTCTATAGAATGAAGACCAAGACCATCTTGGTTGGCATTACATCATTCAACTGGAGTAAAGACCACACACCTTCGTTGTAATTATATCACCTGACTCTATTCAATGAAGACTACGACCATCCTGGCTCGCATTACGTCATTCGACTATAGTGAAGACCACAGAACCTTCATAAGAAGTATAGCACATGACTCAATAAAATGAAGACCACCACCATCTTGGCAAGCATTACATCATTCAATTGGAGTGAAGATTGCAACACCTTCACTTGGAAATACATTACCTAACTCTATATTATGAAGACCACGACCATCTTGGCAGACATTACATCGACCCTTTGGAGTGAAGATCATTGCACCTTCGCGGTTATTATATCATGTGACTCTATAGAATGAAGACCATAACCATCATGGTTGGCATTACATCATTCAAGCTGTAGTGATGACCGCAACACCTTCACTAGAATTATATCACCTAATTCTATAGAATGAAGACCACGACCATCATGGTTGGCATTACATCATTCAATTGTAGTGATGACCGCAACATCTTCTGGAATTATGTCTCCTAATTCTATAGAATGAAGACCACGACCATCTCGGATGGCATTACATCATTCCTTTGGAGTAAAGACCACGAGAACATTCATAGGAATAATAGCACGACTCTATAAAATAAAGACCACCACCATCTTGGCAAGCATTACATCATTCAATTGGAATGAAGATCGCAACACCTTCACTGGAATTACATTACCTAATTCTATATTATGAAAACAAGACCATCTTGGCTGGCATTACATCATTCCACTAGAGTAAATATTGCAACACCCATTTGGAATGATATGACGTGACTCTATAGAATGAAGACCAAGACCATCTTGGTTGGCATTACATCATTCAACTGGAGTAAAGACCACACACCTTCGCTGTAATTATATCACACGACTCTATTCAATGAAGACTACGACCATCCTGGCTCGCATTACGTCATTCGACTATAGTGAAGACCACAGAACCTTCATAAGAAGTATAGCACGACTCAATAAAATGAAGACCACCACCATCTTGGCAAGCATTACATCATTCAATTGGAGTGAAGATTGCAACACCTTCACTGGAAATACATTACCTAACTCTATATTATGAAGACCACGACCATCTTGGCGAGACATTACATCGACCACCGGAGTGAAGATCAATTGCACCTTCGCGGTTATTATATCATGTGACTCTATAGAATGAAGACCATAACCATCATGGTTGGCATTACATCATTCAACTGTAGTGATGACCGCAACACCTTCACTAGAATTATATCACCTAATTCTATAGAATGAAGACCACGACCATCATGGTTGGCATTACATCATTCAAATGTAGTGATGACCGCAACATCTTCCTGGAATTATGTCTCCTAATTCTATAGAATGAAGACCACGACCATCTCGGATGGCATTACATCATTCCACTTTGGAGTAAAGACCACAGAACATTCATAGGAATAATAGCACCTGACTCTATAAAATAAAGACCACCACCATCTTGGCAAGCATTACATCATTCAATTGGAATGAACATCGCAACACCTTCACTGGAATTACATTACCTAATTCTATATTATGAAAACCAAGACCATCTTGGCTGGCATTACATCATTCAACTGGAGTAAATATTGCAACACCTTCACTGGAATGATATGACGTGACTCTATAGAATGAAGACCAAGACCATCTTGGTTGGCATTACATCATTCAACTGGAGTAAAGACCACACACCTTCGCTGTAATTATATCACCTGACTCTATTCAATGAAGACCACGACCATCCTGGCTCGCATTACGTCATTCGACTATAGTGAAGACCACAGAACCTTCATAGGAATTATAGCACCTGACTCAATAAAATGAAGACCACCACCATCTTGGCAAGCATTACATCATTCAATTGGAGTGAAGATTGCAACACCTTCACTTTGGAAATACATTACCTAACTCTATATTATGAAGACCACGACCATCTTGGCAGACATTACATCGACCCTTTGGAGTGAAGATCATTGCACCTTCGCGGTTATTATATCATGTGACTCTATAGAATGAAGACCATAACCATCATGGTTGGCATTACATCATTCATTGTAGTGATGACCGCAACACCTTCACTAGAATTATATCACCTAATTCTATAGAATGTAGAATTATATCACCTAATTCTATAGAATGAAGACCACGACCATCATGGTTGGCATTACATCATTCAATTGTAGTGATGACCGCAACATCTTTGGAATTATGTCTCCTAATTCTATAGAATGAAGACCACGACCATCTCGGATGGCATTACATCATTCCACTGGAGTAAAGACCACAGAACATTCATAGGAATAATAGCACCTGACTCTATAAAATAAAGACCAACACCATCTTGGCAAGCATTACATCATTCAATTGGAATGAACATCGCAGCACCTTCACTGGAATTACATTACCTAATTCTATATTATGAAAACCAAGACCATCTTGGCTGGCATTACATCATTCAACTGGAGTAAATATTGCAACACCTTCATTTGGAATGATATGACGTGACTCTATAGAATGAAGACCAAGACCATCTTGGTTGGCATTACATCATTCAACTGGAGTAAAGACCACACACCTTATTTGTAATTATATCACACGACTCTATTCAATGAAGACTGCGACCATCTTGGCTCGCATTACGTCATTCGACTATAGTGAAGACCACAGAACCTTCATAAGAAGTATAGCACCTGACTCAATAAAATGAAGACCACCACCATCTTGGCAAGCATTACATCATTCAATTGGAGTGAAGATTGCAACACCTTCACTGGAAATACATTACCTAACTCTATATTATGAAGACCACGACCATCTTGGCAGACATTACATCTGACCACTGGAGTGAAGATCATTGCACCTTCGCGGTTATTATATCATGTGACTCTATAGAATGAAGACCATAACCATCATGGTTGGCATTACATCATTCATTTGTAGTGATGTAGTATATGATAGAATGAAGACCACGACCATCATGGTTGGCATTACATCATTCAACTGTAGTGATGACCGCAACATCTTCACTGGAATTATGTCTCCTAATTCTATAGAATGAAGACCACGACCATCTCGGATGGCATTACATCATTCCCTTTGGAGTAAAGACCACAGAACATTCATAGGAATAATAGCACCTGACTCTATAAAATAAAGACCAGCACCATCTTGGCAAGCATTACATCATTCAATTGGAATGAAGATCGCAACACCTTCACTGGAATTACATTACCTAATTCTATATTATGAAAACCAAGACCATCTTGTTGGCATTACATCATTCAACTGGAGTAAATATTGCAACACCTTCGCTGGAATGATATGACGTGACTCTATAGAATGAAGACCAAGACCATCTTGGTTGGCATTACATCATTCAACTGGAGTAAAGACCACACACCTTCGCTGTAATTATATCACACGACTCTATTCAATGAAGACCACGACCATCTGGCTCGCATTACGTCATTCGACTATAGTGAAGACCACGAGAACCTTCATAAGAAGTATAGCACACGACTCAATAAAATGAAGACCACCACCATCTTGGCAAGCATTACATCATTCAATTGGAGTGAAGATTGCAACACCTTCACTTTGGAAATACATTACCCAACTCTATATTATGAAGACCACGACCATCTTTTGAGACATTACATCGACCCTGGAGTGAAGATCACTTGCACCTTCGCGGTTATTATATCATGTGACTCTATAGAATGAAGACCATAACCATCATGGTTGGCATTACATCATTCAATTTGTAGTGATGACCGCAACACCTTCACTAGAATTATATCACATAATTCTATAGAATGAAGACCACGACCATCATGGTTGGCATTACATCATTCAACTGTAGTGATGACCGCAACATCTTCACTGGAATTATGTCTCCTAATTCTATAGAATGAAGACCACGACCATCTCGGATGGCATTACATCATTCCACTTTGGAGTAAAGACCACAGAACATTCATAGGAATAATAGCACATGACTCTATAAAATAAAGACCAACACCATCTTGGCAAGCATTACATCATTCAATTGGAATGAACATCGCAACACCTTCACTGGAATTACATTACCTAATTCTATATTATGAAAAGACCATCTTGGCTGGCATTACATCATTCAACTGGAGTAAATATTGCAACACCTTCGCTGGAATGATATGACGTGACTCTATAGAATGAAGACCAAGACCATCTTGGTTGGCATTACATCATTCAACTGGAGTAAAGACCACACACCTTCGCTGTAATTATATCACCTGACTCTATTCAATGAAGACCACGACCATCTGGCTCGCATTACGTCATTCGACTATAGTGAAGACCACAGAACCTTCATAAGAAGTATAGCACCTGACTCAATAAAATGAAGACCACCACCATCTTGGCAAGCATTACATCATTCAATTGGAGTGAAGATTGCAACACCTTCACTGGAAATACATTACCTAACTCTATATTATGAAGACCACGACCATCTTGGCAGACATTACATCGACCAATGGAGTGAAGATCATTGCACCTTCGCGATTATTATATCATGTGACTCTATAGAATGAAGACCATAACCATCATGGTTGTCATTACATCATTCAACTGTAGTGATGACCGCAACACCTTCACTGGAATTATGTCACCTAATTCTATAGAATGAAGACCACGACCATCTCGGATGGCATTACATCATTCCTTTGGAGTAAAGACCACAGAACATTCATAGGAATAATAGCACACGACTCTATAAAATGAAGACCACCACCATCTTGGCAAGCATTACATCATTCAATTGGAATGAAGATCGCAACACCTTCACTGGAATTACATTACCTAACTCTATATTATGAAAACCAAGACCATCTTGGTTGGCATTACATCATTCACTAGAGTAAATATTGCAACACCTTTTGGAATGATATGACGTGACTCTATAGAATGAAGACCAAGACCATCTTGGTTGGCATTACATCATTCAACTGGAGTAAAGACCACACACCTTCGCTGTAATTATATCACCACGACTCTATTCAATGAAGACTACGACCATCTGGCTCGCATTACGTCATTCGACTATAGTAAAGACCACAGAACCTTCATAAGAAGTATAGCACACGACTCAATAAAATGAAGACCACCACCATCTTGGCAAGCATTACATCATTCAATTGGAGTGAAGATTGCAACACCTTCACTTTGGAAATACATTACCTAACTCTATATTATGAAGACCACGACCATCTTGGCAGACATTACATCTGACCACTGGAGTGAAGATCACTGCACCTTCGCGGTTATTATATCATGTGACTCTATAGAATGAAGACCATAACCATCATGGTTGGCATTACATCATTCAACTGTAGTGATGACCGCAACACCTTCACTAGAATTATATCACCTAATTCTATAGAATGAAGACCACGACCATCATGGTTGGCATTACATCATTCAATTGTAGTGATGACCGCAACATCTTCTTTGGAATTATGTCTCCTAATTCTATAGAATGAAGACCACGACCATCTCGGATGGCATTACATCATTCCACTTTGGAGTAAAGACCACGAGAACATTCATAGGAATAATAGCACCTGACTCTATAAAATAAAGACCACCACCATCTTGGCAAGCATTACATCATTCAATTGGAATGAACATCGCAACACCTTCACTGGAATTACATTACCTAATTCTATATTATGAAAACCAAGACCATCTTGGCTGGCATTACATCATTCAACTGGAGTAAATATTGCAACACCTTCGCTGGAATGATATGACGTGACTCTATAGAATGAAGACCAAGACCATCTTGGTTGGCATTACATCATTCAAGGAGTAAAGACCACACACCTTCGCTGTAATTATATCACCCGACTCTATACAATGAAGACCACGACCATCCTGGCTCGCATTACGTCATTCGACTATAGTGAAGACCACAGAACCTTCATAGGAATTATAGCACCTGACTCAATAAAATGAAGACCACCACCATCTTGGCAAGCATTACATCATTCAATTGGAGTGAAGATTGCAACACCTTCACTGGAAATACATTACCTAACTCTATATTATGAAGACACGACCATCTGGCGCAGACATTACATCGACCCTTTGGAGTGAAGATCATTGCACCTTCGCGGTTATTATATCATGTGACTCTATAGAATGAAGACCATAACCATCATGGTTGGCATTACATCATTCAATTGTAGTGATGACCGCAACACCTTCACTAGAATTATATCACCTAATTCTATAGAATGAAGACCACGACCATCATGGTTGGCATTACATCATTCAACTGTAGTGATGACCGCAACATCTTCACTGGAATTATGTCTCCTAATTCTATAGAATGAAGACCACGACCATCTCGGATGGCATTACATCATTCCACTTTGGAGTAAAGACCACGAGAACATTCATAGGAATAATAGCACCTGACTCTATAAAATAAAGACCACCACCATCTTGGCAAGCATTACATCATTCAATTGGAATGAACATCGCAACACCTTCACTGGAATTACATTACCTAATTCTATATTATGAAAACCAAGACCATCTTGGCTGGCATTACATCATTCAACTGGAGTAAATATTGCAACACCTTCGCTGGAATGATATGACGTGACTCTATAGAATGAAGACCAAGACCATCTTGGTTGGCATTACATCATTCAACTGGAGTAAAGACCACACACCTTCGCTGTAATTATATCACCTGACTATATTCAATGAAGACCACGACCATCTGGCTCGCATTACGTCATTCGACTATAGTGAAGACCACGAGAACCTTCATAAGAAAGTATAGCACACGACTCAATAAAATGAAGACCACCACCATCTTGGCAAGCATTACATCATTCAATTGGAGTGAAGATTGCAACACCTTCACTTTGGAAATACATTACCTAACTCTATATTATGAAGACCACGACCATCTTGGCGAGACATTACATCGACCACTTTGGAGTGAAGATCATTGCACCTTCGCGGTTATTATATCATGTGACTCTATAGAATGAAGACCATAACCATCATGGTTGGCATTACATCATTCAATTGTAGTGATGAGCAACACCTTCACTAGAATTATATCACCTAATTCTATAGAATGAAGACCACGACCATCATGGTTGGCATTACATCATTCAACTGTAGTGATGACCGCAACATCTTCATTGGAATTATGTCTCCTAATTCTATAGAATGAAGACCACGACCATCTCGGATAGCATTACATCATTCCACTGGAGTAAAGACCACAGAACATTCATAGGAATAATAGCACCTGACTCTATAAAATAAAGACCAACACCATCTTGGCAAGCATTACATCATTCAATTGGAATGAACATCGCAGCACCTTCACTGGAATTACATTACCTAATTCTATATTATGAAAACCAAGACCATCTTGGCTGGCATTACATCATTCAACTGGAGTAAATATAGCAACACCTTCGCTGGAATGATATGACGTGACTCTATAGAATGAAGACCAAGACCATCTTGGTTGGCATTACATCATTCAACTGGAGTAAAGACCACACACCTTCGCTGTAATTATATATCCGACTCTATTCAATGAAGACCACGACCATCCTGGCTCGCATTACGTCATTCGACTATAGTGAAGACCACAGAACCTTCATAGGAATTATAGCACCTGACTCAATAAAATGAAGACCACCACCATCTTGGCAAGCATTACATCATTCAATTGGAGTGAAGATTGCAACACCTTCACTTTGAAATACATTACCTAACTCTATATTATGAAGACCACGACCATCTTGGCAGACATTACATCTGACCACTGGAGTGAAGATCATTGCACCTTCGCGGTTATTATATCATGTGACTCTATAGAATGAAGACCATAACCATCATGGTTGGCATTACATCATTCAAGCTGTAGTGATGACCGCAACACCTTCACTAGAATTATATCACCTAATTCTATAGAATGAAGACCACGACCATCATGGTTGGCATTACATCATTCAACTGTAGTGATGACCGCAACACCTTCACTAGAATTATATCACCTAATTCTATAGAATGAAGACCACGACCATCATGGTTGGCATTACATCATTCAATTGTAGTGATGACCGCAACATCTTCACTGGAATTATGTCTCCTAATTCTATAGAATGAAGACCACGACCATCTCGGATGGCATTACATCATTCCCTTTGGAGTAAAGACCACAGAACATTCATAGGAATAATAGCACCTGACTCTATAAAATGAAGACCACCACCATCTTGGCAAGCATTACATCATTCAATTGGAATGAACATCGCAACACCTTCACTGGAATTACATTACCTAATTCTATATTATGAAAACCAAGACCATCTTGGCTGGCATTACATCATTCAACTGGAGTAAATATTGCAACACCTTCGCTGGAATGATATGACGTGACTCTATAGAATGAAGACCAAGACCATCTTGGTTGGCATTACATCATTCAACTGGAGTAAAGACCACACACCTTCGCTGTAATTATATCACCTGACTCTATTCAATGAAGACCACGACCATCCTGGCTCGCATTACGTCATTCGACTATAGTGAAGACCACAGAACCTTCATAAGAAGTATAGCACCTGACTCAATAAAATGAAGACCACCACCATCTTGGCAAGCATTACATCATTCAATTGGAGTGAAGATTGCAACACCTTCACTGGAAATACATTACCTAACTCTATATTATGAAGACCACGACCATCTTGGCAGACATTACATCTGACCAATGGAGTGAAGATCATTGCACCTTAGCGATTATTATATCATCTGACTCTATAGAATGTTAAGACCATAACCATCATGGTTGGCATTACATCATTCAATTGTAGTGATGACCGCAACACCTTCACTAGAATTATATCACTAATTCTATAGAATGAAGACCACGACCATCATGGTTGGCATTACATCATTGGAATGTATGATCACATCTTAACGGAATTCTAATATAGAATGAAGACCACGACCATCTCGGATGGCATTACATCATTCCACTGGAGTAAAGACCACAGAACATTCATAGGAATAATAGCACCTGACTCTATAAAATGAAGACCACCACCATCTTGGCAAGCATTACATCATTCAATTGGAATGAACATCGCAACACCTTCACTGGAATTACATTACCTAATTCTATATTATGAAAACCAAGACCATCTTGGTTGGCATTACATCATTCAACTGGAGTAAATATTGCAACACCTTCGCTGGAATGATATGACGTGACTCTATAGAATGAAGACCAAGACCATCTTGGTTGGCATTACATCATTCAACTGGAGTAAAGACCACACACCTTCGCTGTAATTATATCACCTGACTCTATACAATGAAGACCACGACCATCTGGCTCGCATTACGTCATTCGACTATAGTGAAGACCACAGAACCTTCATAAGAAGTATAGCACTTGACTCAATAAAATGAAGACCACCACCATCTTGGCAAGCATTACATCATTCAATTGGAGTGAAGATTGCAACACCTTCACTGGAAATACATTACCTAACTCTATATTATGAAGACCACGACCATCTTGGCAGACATTACATCGACCCTTTGGAGTGAAGATCTTGCACCTTCGCGGTTATTATATATCTGTGACTCTATAGAATGAAGACCATAACCATCATGGTTGGCATTACATCATTCAAGCTGTAGTGATGACCGCAACACCTTCACTAGAATTATATCACCTAATTCTATAGAATGAAGACCACGACCATCATGGTTGGCATTACATCATTCAACTGTAGTGATGACCGCAACATCTTCACTGGAATTATGTCTCCTAATTCTATAGAATGAAGACCACGACCATCTCGGATGGCATTACATCATTCCACTTTGGAGTAAAGACCACGAGAACATTCATAGGAATCATAGCACACGACTCTATAAAATAAAGACCACCACCATCTTGGCAAGCATTACATCATTCAATTGGAATGAACATCGCAACACCTTCACTGGAATTACATTACCTAATTCTATATTATGAAAACCAAGACCATCTTGGCTGGCATTACATCATTCAACTGGAGTAAATATTGCAACACCTTCGCTTGGAATGATATGACGTGACTCTATAGAATGAAGACCAAGACCATCTTGGTTGGCATTACATCATTCAACTAGAGTAAAGACCACACACCTTCGCTGTAATTATATCACCCGACTCTATTCAATGAAGACCACGACCATCTGGCTCGCATTACGTCATTCGACTATAGTGAAGACCACAGAACCTTCATAAGAAGTATAGCACCACGACTCAATAAAATGAAGACCACCACCATCTTGGCAAGCATTACATCATTCAATTGGAGTGAAGATTGCAACACCTTCTTTGGAAATACATTACCTAACTCTATATTATGAAGACCACGACCATCTTGGCAAGACATTACATCTGACCACTGGAGTGAAGATCATTGCACCTTCGCGGTTATTATATCATGTGACTCTATAGAATGAAGACCATAACCATCATGGTTGGCATTACATCATTCAACTGTAGTGATGACCGCAACACCTTCACTAGAATTATATCACCTAATTCTATAGAATTATAGTGATGACCGCAACATCTTCACTGGAATTATGTCTCCTAATTCTATAGAATGAAGACCACGACCATCTCGGATGGCATTACATCATTCCACTGGAGTAAAGACCACAGAACATTCATAGGAATAATAGCACCTGACTCTATAAAATGAAGACCACCACCATCTTGGCAAGCATTACATCATTCAATTGGAATGAACATCGCAACACCTTCACTGGAATTACATTACCTAATTCTATATTATGAAAACCAAGACCATCTTGGCTGGCATTACATCATTCAACCGGAGTAAATATTGCAACACCTTCATTTGGAATGATATGACGTGACTCTATAGAATGAAGACCAAGACCATCTTGGTTGGCATTACATCATTCAACTGAGTAAAGACCACACACCTTCGCTGTAATTATATCACCTGACTCTATACAATGAAGACCACGACCATCCTGGCTCGCATTACGTCATTCGACTATAGTGAAGACCACAGAACCTTCATAGGAATTATAGCACCTGACTCAATAAAATGAAGACCACCACCATCTTGGCAAGCATTACATCATTCAATTGGAGTGAAGATTGCAACACCTTCACTGGAAATACATTACCTAACTCTATATTATGAAGACCACGACCATCTTGGCAGACATTACATCGACCCATTGGAGTGAAGATCACTGCACCTTCGCGGTTATTATATCATGTGACTCTATAGAATGAAGACCATAACCATCATGGTTGGCATTACATCATTCAATTGTAGTGATGACCGCAACACCTTCACTAGAATTATATCACCTAATTCTATAGAATGAAGACCACGACCATCATGGTTGGCATTACATCATTCAATTGTAGTGATGACCGCAACATCTTCACTTTGGAATTATGTCTCCTAATTCTATAGAATGAAGACCACGACCATCTCGGATGGCATTACATCATTCCACTGGAGTAAAGACCACAGAACATTCATAGGAATCATAGCACCTGACTCTATAAAATGAAGACCACCACCATCTTGGCAAGCATTACATCATTCAATTGGAATGAACATCGCAACACCTTCACTGGAATTACATTACCTAATTCTATATTATGAAAACCAAGACCATCTTGGCTGGCATTACATCATTCAACTGGAGTAAATATTGCAACACCTTCGCTGGAATGATATGACGTGACTCTATAGAATGAAGACCAAGACCATCTTGGTTGGCATTACATCATTCAACTGGAGTAAAGACCACACACCTTCATTGTAATTATATCACCTGACTCTATTCAATGAAGACCACGACCATCCTGGCTCGCATTACGTCATTCGACTATAGTGAAGACCACAGAACCTTCATAAGAAGTATAGCACCTGACTCAATAAAATGAAGACCACCACCATCTTGGCAAGCATTACATCATTCAATTGGAGTGAAGATTGCAACACCTTCACTTTGGAAATACATTACCTAACTCTATATTATGAAGACCACGACCATCTTGGCTTGGCAGACATTACATCTGACCACTGGAGTGAAGATCACTGCACCTTCGCGGTTATTATATCATGTGACTCTATAGAATGAAGACCATAACCATCATGGTTGGCATTACATCATTCAACTGTAGTGATGACCGCAACACCTTCACTAGAATTATATCACCTAATTCTATAGAATGAAGACCACGACCATCATGGTTGGCATTACATCATTCAACTGTAGTGATGACCGCAACATCTTCACTGGAATTATGTCTCCTAATTCTATAGAATGAAGACCACGACCATCTCGGATGGCATTACATCATTCCACTGGAGTAAAGACCACAGAACATTCATAGGAATCATAGCACCTGACTCTATAAAATGAAGACCACCACCATCTTGGCAAGCATTACATCATTCAATTGGAATGAACATCGCAACACCTTCACTGGAATTACATTACCTAATTCTATATTATGAAAACCAAGACCATCTTGGCTGGCATTACATCATTCAACTGGAGTAAATATTGCAACACCTTCGCTGGAATGATATGACGTGACTCTATAGAATGAAGACCAAGACCATCTTGGTTGGCATTACATCATTCAACTGGAGTAAAGACCACACACCTTCGCTGTAATTATATCACCTGACTCTATTCAATGAAGACTACGACCATCCTGGCTCGCATTACGTCATTCGACTATAGTGAAGACCACAGAACCTTCATAAGAAAGTATAGCACCTGACTCAATAAAATGAAGACCACCACCATCTTGGCAAGCATTACATCATTCAATTGGAGTGAAGATTGCAACACCTTCACTGGAAATACATTACCTAACTCTATATTATGAAGACCACGACCATCTTGGCAGACATTACATCTGACCACTGGAGTGAAGATCTTTGCACCTTCGCGGTTATTATATCATGTGACTCTATAGAATGAAGACCATAACCATCATGGTTGGCATTACATCATTCAACTGTAGTGATGACCGCAACACCTTCACTAGAATTATATCACCTAATTCTATAGAATGAAGACCACGACCATCATGGTTGGCATTACATTCAACTGTAGTGATGACCGCAACATCTTCACTGGAATTATGTCTCCTAATTCTATAGAATGAAGACCACGACCATCTCGGATGGCATTACATCATTCCACTGGAGTAAAGACCACAGAACATTCATAGGAATCATAGCACCTGACTCTATAAAATGAAGACCACCACCATCTTGGCAAGCATTACATCATTCAATTGGAATGAACATCGCAACACCTTCACTTGGAATTACATTACCTAATTCTATATTATGAAAACCAAGACCATCTTGGCTGGCATTACATCATTCAACTGGAGTAAATATTGCAACACCTTCGCTGGAATGATATGACGTGACTCTATAGAATGAAGACCAAGACCATCTTGGTTGGCATTACATCATTCAACTGGAGTAAAGACCACACACCTTCGCTGTAATTATATCACGTGACTCTTCAATGAAGACCACGACCATCCTGGCTCGCATTACGTCATTCGACTATAGTGAAGACCACAGAACCTTCATAGGAATTATAGCACCTGACTCAATAAAATGAAGACCACCACCATCTTGGCAAGCATTACATCATTCAATTGGAGTGAAGATTGCAACACCTTCACATGAAATACATTACCTAACTCTATATTATGAAGACCACGACCATCTTGGCGGACATTACATCGACCTTTGGAGTGAAGATCACTTGCACCTTCGCGGTTATTATATCATGTGACTCTATAGAATGAAGACCATAACCATCATGGTTGGCATTACATCATTCAAGCTGTAGTGATGACCGCAACACCTTCACTAGAATTATATCACCTAATTCTATAGAATGAAGACCACGACCATCATGGTTGGCATTACATCATTCAACCTTGTAGTGATGACACGCAACACCTTCACTAGAATTATATCACCTGATTCTATATAATGAAGACCACGACCATCATGGTTGGCATTACATCATTCAACAATGATGAACGCAGCATCTTCACTAGAATTATGTATCCTAATTCTATAAAAAGAAGACCACGACCATCTCGGATGGCATTACATCATTCTACTGGAGTAAAGACCACAGAACATTCATAGGAATCATAGCACCTGACTCTATAAAATGAAGACCACCACCATCTTGGCAAGCATTACATCATTCAATTGGAATGAACATCGCAACACCTTCACTGGAAATACATTACCTAACTCTATATTATGAAGACCACGACCATCTTGGAAGACATTACATCTGACCACTGGAGTGAAGATCACAGCACCTTCGCGGTTATTATATCATGTGACTCTATAGAATGAAGACCATAACCCTCATGGTTTGCATTACATCATTCAACTGTAGTGATGACCGCAACACCTTCACTAGAATTATATCACCTAATTCTATAGAATGAAGACCACGACCATCATGGTTGGCATTACATCATTCAACTGTAGTGATGACCGCAACATCTTCACTGGAATTATGTCTCCTAATTCTATAGAATGAAGACCACTACGACCATCTCGGATGGCATTACATCATTCCACTGGAGTAAAGACCACAGAACATTCATAGGAATCATAGCACCTAACTCTATAAAATGAAGACCACCACCATCTTGGCAAGCATTACATCATTCAATTGGAATGAACATCGCAACACCTTCACTGGAATTACATTACCTAATTCTATATTATGAAAACCAAGACCATCTTGGCTGGCATTACATCATTCAACTGGAGTAAATATTGCAACACCTTCATTTGGAATGATATGACGTGACTCTATAGAATGAAGACCAAGACCATCTTGGTTGGCATTACATCATTCAACTGAAGTAAAGACCACACACCTTCGCTGTAATTATATAACCGACTCTATTCAATGATGACGACGACCATCCTGGCTCGCATTACGTCATTCGACTATAGTGAAGACCACAAAACCTTCATAGAAGTATAGCACCGACTCAATAAAATGAAGACCACCACCATCTTGGCAAGCATTACATCATTCAATTGGAGTGAAGATTGCAACACCTTCACATGAAATACATTACCTAACTCTATATTATGAAGACCACGACCATCTTGGAGACATTACATCATCGACCACCGTGAGTGAAGATCACTTGCACCTTCGCTAGTTATTATATCATGTGACTCTATAGAATGAAGACCATAACCATCATGGTTGGCATTACATCATTCAACTGTAGTGATGACCGCAACACCTTCACTAGAATTATATCACCTAATTCTATAGAATGAAGACCACGACCATCATGGTTGGCATTACATCATTCAAATGTAGTGATGACCGCAACATCTTCTTTGGAATTATGTCTCCTAATTCTATAGAATGAAGACCACGACCATCTCGGATGGCATTACATCATTCCACTGGAGTAAAGACCACAGAACATTCATAGGAATCATAGCACCCGACTCTATAAAATGAAGACCACCACCATCTTGGCAAGCATTACATCATTAAATTGGAATGAACATCGCAACACCTTCTTTACGGAATTACATTACCTAATTCTATATTATGAAAACCAAGACCATCTTGGTGGCATTACATCATTCAACCGGAGTAAATATTGCAACACCTTCGCTGGAATGATATGACGTGACTCTATAGAATGAAGACCAAGACCATCTTGGTTGGCATTACATCATTCAAATGGAGTAAAGACCACACACCTTCGTATTTGTAATTATATCACCCGACTATATTCAATGAAGACCACGACCATCCTGGCTCGCATTACGTCATTCGACTATAGTGAAGACCACAGAACCTTCATAAGAAGTATAGCACCGACTCAATAAAATGAAGACCACCACCATCTTGGCAAGCATTACATCATTCAATTGGAGTGAAGATTGCAACACCTTCACTGGAAATACATTACCTAACTCTATATTATGAAGACCACGACCATCTTGGCAGACATTACATCTGACCACCGGAGTGAAGATCACTGCACCTTCGCGGTTATTATATCATGTGACTCTATAGAATGAAGACCATAACCATCATGGTTGGCATTACATCATTCAACTGTAGTGATGACCGCAACACCTTCACTAGAATTATATCACCTAATTCTATAGAATGAAGACCACGACCATCATGGTTGGCATTACATCATTCAATTGTAGTGATGACCGCAACATCTTCCTTGGAATTATGTCTCCTAATTCTATAGAATGAAGACCACGACCATCTCGGATGGCATTACATCATTCCACTGGAGTAAAGACCACACGAACATTCATAGGAATCATAGCACCTGACTCTATAAAATGAAGACCACCACCATCTTGGCAAGCATTACATCATTCAATTGGAATGAACATCGCAACACCTTCACTGGAATTACATTACCTAATTCTATATTATGAAAACCAAGACCATCTTGGCTGGCATTACATCATTCAACTGGAGTAAATATTGCAACACCTTCATTTGGAATGATATGACGTGACTCTATAGAATGAAGACCAAGACCATCTTGGTTGGCATTACATCATTCAACTGGAGTAAAGACCACACACCTTCGCTGTAATTATATCACCTGACTATATTCAATGAAGACCACGACCATCCTGGCTCGCATTACGTCATTCGACTATAGTGAAGACCACAGAACCTTCATAAGAAGTATAGCACCCGACTCAATAAAATGAAGACCACCACCATCTTGGCAAGCATTACATCATTCAATTGGAGTGAAGATTGCAACACCTTCACTGGAAATACATTACCTAACTCTATATTATGAAGACCACGACCATCTTGGCAAGACATTACATCGACCACCGGAGTGAAGATCACTGCACCTTCGCGGTTATTATATCATGTGACTCTATAGAATGAAGACCATAACCATCATGGTTGGCATTACATCATTCAACTGTAGTGATGACCGCAACACCTTCACTAGAATTATATCACCTAATTCTATAGAATGAAGACCACGACCATCATGGTTGGCATTACATCATTCAACTGTAGTGATGACCGCAACATCTTCACTGGAATTATGTCTCCTAATTCTATAGAATGAAGACCACGACCATCTCGGATGGCATTACATCATTCCATTGGAGTAAAGACCACAGAACATTCATAGGAATCATAGCACCTGACTCTATAAAATGAAGACCACCACCATCTTGGCAAGCATTACATCATTCAATTGGAATGAACATCGCAACACCTTCACTGGAATTACATTACCTAATTCTATATTATGAAAACCAAGACCATCTTGGTTGGCATTACATCATTCCACTGGAGTAAATATTGCAACACCTTCGCTGGAATGATATGACGTGACTCTATAGAATGAAGACCAAGACCATCTTGGTTGGCATTACATCATTCAACTGGAGTAAAGACCACACACCTTCTTGTAATTATATCACCCGACTATATTCAATGAAGACCACGACCATCCTAGCTCGCATTACGTCATTCGATTATAGTGAAGACCACAGAACCTTCATAAGAAGTATAGCACCTGACTCAATAAAATGAAGACCACCACCATCTTGGCAAGCATTACATCATTCAATTGGAATGAACATCGCAACACCTTCACTGGAATTACATTACCTAATTCTATATTATGAAAACCAAGACCATCTTGGTGGCATTACATCATTCAACCTGGAGTAAATATTGCAACACCTTCGCTGGAATGATATGACGTGACTCTATAGAATGAAGACCAAGACCATCTTGGTTGGCATTACATCATTCAACTGAAGTAAAGACCACACACCTTCGCTGTAATTATATCACACGACTATATTCAATGAAGACCACGACCATCCTGGCTCGCATTACCTCATTCGACTATAGTGAAGACCACAGAACCTTCATAAGAAGTATAGCACCTGACTCAATAAAATGAAGACCACCACCATCTTGGCAAGCATTACATCATTCAATTGGAGTGAAGATTGCAACACCTTCACTGGAAATACATTACCTAACTCTATATTATGAAGACCACGACCATCTTGGCAGACATTACATCTGACCACTGGAGTGAAGATCACCGCACCTTCGCGGTTATTATATCATGTGACTCTATAGAATGAAGACCATAACCATCATGGTTGGCATTACATCATTCAACTGTAGTGATGACCGCAACATCTTCACTGGAATTATATCACCTAATTCTATAGAATGAAGACCACGACCATCATGGTTGGCATTACATCATTCAACTGTAGTGATGACCGCAACATCTTCACTTTGGAATTATGTCTCCTAATTCTATAGAATGAAGACCACGACCATCTCGGATGGCATTACATCATTCCTTTGGAGTAAAGACCACAGAACATTCATAGGAATCATAGCACCCGACTCTATAAAATGAAGACCACCACCATCTTGGCAAGCATTACATCATTCAATTGGAATGAACATCGCAACACCTTCACTGGAATTACATTACCTAATTCTATATTATGAAAACCAAGACCATCTTGGCGGCATTACATCATTCCACCGGAGTAAATATTGCAACACCTTCGCTGGAATGATATGACGTGACTCTATAGAATGAAGACCAAGACCATCTTGGTTGGCATTACATCATTCAACTGGAGTAAAGACCACACACCTTCGCTGTAATTATATCACCTGACTATATTCAATAAAGACCACGACCATCCTAGCTCGCATTACGTCACTCGACTATACTGAAGACCACAGAACCTTCATAAGAAGTATAGCACCGACTCAATAAAATGAAGACCACCACCATCTTGGCAAGCATTACATCATTCAATTGGAGAGAAGATTGCAACACCTTCACTTTGGAAATACATTACCTAAGTCTATATTATGAAGACCACGACCATCTTGGCAGACATTACATCTGACCACTGGAGTGAAGATCACTGCACCTTCGCGGTTATTATATCATGTGACTCTATAGAATGAAGACCATAACCATCATGGTTGGCATTAAATCATTCAATTGTAGTGATGACCACAACATCTTCACTCGGAATTATGTCTCTTAATTCTATAGAATGAAGACTACGACCATCATGGATGGCATTACATCATTCAATTGTAGTGATGACCGCAACATCTTCACTGGAATTATGTCTCCAAATTCTATAGAATGAAGACCACGACCATCTCGGATGGCATTACATCATTCCGCTGGACTAAGGACCACATAACATTCATAGGAATCATAGCACCTGACTCTATAAAATGAAGACCACCACCATCTTGGCAAGCATTAAATCATTCAATTGGAATGAACATCGCAACACCTTCACTGGAATTACATTACCTAATTCTATATTATGAAAACCAAGACCATCTTGGCTCGGCATTACATCATTCAACTGGAGTAAATATTGCAACACCTTCATTTGGAATGATATGACGAGACTCTATAGAATGAAGACCAAGACCATCTTGGTTGGAATTACATCATTTAACTGTAGTGATGACTGCAACACCTTCACTCGAATTATATCACCTAATTCTATAGAATGAAGACCACGACCATCATGGTTGGCATTACATCATTCAATGTAGTGATGATCGCAACACCTTCACTAGAATTATATCACCTAATTCTATAGAATGAAGACCACGACCATCATGGTTGGCATTAAATCATTCAATTGTAGTGATGACCACAACATCTTCATCGGAATTATGTCTCCTAATTCTATAGAATGACGACCACAACCATCTCGGATGGCATTACATCATTCACTTTGGAGTAAGGACCACATAACATTCATAGGAATCATAGCACCGACTCTATAAAATGAAGACCACCACCATCTTGGCAAGCATTACATCATTCAATTGGAATGAACATCGCAACACCTTCACTGGAATTACATTACCTAATTCTATCTTATGAAAACCAAGACCATCTTAGCTGGCATTACATCATTCAACCGGAGTAAATATTGCAACACCTTCGCTGGAATGATATGACGTGACTCTATAGAATGAAGACCAAGACCATTTTGGTTGTCATTACATCATTCAAATGGAGTAAAGACTGCAACACCTTCACTCGAATTATATCACCTAATTCTATAGAATGAAGACCACGACCATCATGGTTGGCATTAAATCATTCAATTGTAGTGATGACCGCAACATCTTCACTGGAATTATGTCTCCTAATTCTATAGAATGAAGACCACAACCATCTCGGATGGCATTACATCATTCCACTGGAGTAACGACCACAGAACATTCATAGGAATCATAGCACCTGACTCTATAAAATGAAGACCACCACCTATCTTGGCAAGCATTACATCATTCAATTGGAATGAACATCGCACATCTTCACTGGAAATACATTACTTAATTCTATTTTATGAAAACCAAGACCATCTTAGCTGGCATTACATCATTCCACTGGAGTAAATATTGCAACACCTTCGCTGGAATGATATGACGTGACTCTATAGGATGAAGACCAAGCCATTTTTGTTGTCATTACATCATTCAACTGGAGTAAAGACCACACACCTTTCCTGTAATTATATCACCTGACTCTATACAATGATGACCACGACCATCCTTGCTCGCATTACGTCATTCGACTATAGTGAAGATCACAAAACATTCATAGGAATTATAGCACCTGACTCAATAAAATGAAAACCAGCACCATCTTGGCAAGCATTACATCATTCAATTGGAGTGAAGATTGCAACACCTTCACATGAAATACATTACCTAACTCTATATTATGAAGACCACGACCATCTTAACAGACATTACATCTGACCACTGGAGTGACGATCACTGCACCTTTGCGGTTATTATATCATGTGACTCTATAGAATGAAGACCATAACCATCATGGTTGGCATTACATCATTCAACTGTAGTGATGACCGCAATACCTTCACTAGAATTATATCACCTAATTCTATAGAATGAAGACCACGACCATCATGGTTGGCATTTCATCATTCAACTGTAGTGATGACCGCAACACCTTCACTAGAATTATATCACCTAATTCTATAGAATCAAGACCACGACCATCATGGTTGGCATTAAATCATTCAATTGTAGTGATGACCTCAACATCTTCACTGGAATTATGTCTCCTAATTCTATAGAATGACGACCACAACCATCTCGGATGGCATTACATCATTCCACTGGAGTAAGGACCACAGAACATTCATAGGAATAATAGCACCTGACTCTATAAAATGAAGACCACCACTATCTTGGCAAGCATTACATCATTCAATTGGAATGAACATCGCACATCACCTTCACCGGAAATACATTACCTAATTCTATTTTATGAAAACCAAGACCATCTTTAGTGGCATTACATCATTCCACCTGGAGTAAATATTGCAACACCTTCGCTGGAATGATATGACGTGACTCTATAGGATGAAGACCAAGACCATTTTGGGTGTCATTACATCATTCAACTGGAGTAAAGACCACACACCTTCCTGTAATTATATCACCTGACTCTATACAATAATGACCACGACCATCCTGGCTCGCATTACGTCATTCGACTATAGTGAAGATCACAAAACCTTCATAGGAATTATAGCACCTGACTCAATAAAATGAAAACCAGCACCATCTTAGCAAGCATTACATCATTCAATTGGAGTGAAGATTGCCACACCTTCACATGAAATACATTACCTAACTCTATATTATGAAGACCACGACCATCTTAGCTGGCATTACATCATTCAACTGGAGTAAATATTGCAACACCTTCGCATTACTGGAATGATATGACGTGACTCTATAGAATGAAGACCAAGACCATCTTGGTTGTCATTATATCATTCAACGGAGTAAAGACCACACACCTTCGCGTAATTATATCACCTGACTATATTCAATGAAGACCACGACCATCCTTTCTCGCATTACGTCACTCCACTATACTGAAGACCACAGAACCATCATAAGAAGTATAGCACCTGACTCAATAAAATGAAGACCACCACCATCTTGGCAAGCATTACATCATTCAATTGAGAGAAGATTGCAACACCTTCACGGAAATACATTACCTAAGTCTATATTATGAAGACCACGACTATCTTGGCAGACATTACATCTGACCCCTGGAGTGACGATCACTGCACCTTTGCGGTTATTATATCATGTGACTCTATAGAATGAAGACCATAACCATCATGGTTGGCATTACATCATTCAGCTGTAGTGATGACCGCAACACCTTCACTAGAATTATATCAACTAATTCTATAGAATGAAGACCACGACCATCATGGTTGGCATTACATCATTCAGCTGTAGTGATGACTGCAACACCTTCACTAGAATTATATCACCTAATTCTATAGAATGAAGACCACGACCATCATGGTTGGCATTAAATCATTCAATTGTAGTGATGACCACAACATCTTCCCTGGAATTATGTCTCCTAATTCTATAGAATGACGACCACAACCATCTCGGATGGCATTACATCATTCCACTGGAGTAAGGACCACATAACATTCATAGGAATCATAGCACCTGACTCTATAAAATGAAGACCACCACCATCATGGCTAGCATTACATCATTCAATTGGAATGAACATCGCAACACCTTCACTGGAATTACATTACCTAATTCTATATTATGAAAACCAAGACCATCTTAGCTGGCATTACATCATTCAACTGGAGTAAATATTGCAACACCTTCGCTGGAATGATATGACGTGACTCTATAGAATGAAGACCAAGACCATTTTGGTTGTCATTACATCATTCAACTAGAGTAAAGACCACACACCTTCACTGTAATTATATCACTTGACTATATTCAATGAAGACCACGACCATCCTGGCTCGCATTACGTCACTCGACTATACTGAAGACCACAGAACCTTCATAAGAAGTATAGCACCTGACTCAATAAAATGAAGACCACCACCATCTTGGCAAGCATTACATCATTCAATTGGAGAGAAGATTGCAACACCTTCACTGGAAATACATTACCTAAGTCTATATTATGAAGACCACGACCATCTTGAACATTACATCGACCCCGGAGTGACGATCACCGCACCATTGCGGTTATTATATCATGTGACTCTATAGAATGAAGACCATAACCATCATGGTTGGCATTACATCATTCAATTTGTAGTGATGACCGCAACACCTTCACTAGAATTATATCACCTAATTCTATAGAATGAAGACCACGACCATCATGGTTGGCATTACATCATTCAAATTTGTAGTGATGACCGCAACACCTTCACTAGAATTATATCACCTAATTCTATAGAATCAAGACCACGACCATCATGGTTGGCATTAAATCATTCAATTGTAGTGATGACCACAACATCTTCACTTTGGAATTATGTCTCCTAATTCTATAGAATGACGACCACAACCATCTCGGATGGCATTACATCATTCCACTAGAGTAAGGACCACATAACATTCATAGGAATCATAGCACCTGACTCTATAAAATGAAGACCACCACCATCTTGGCTAGCATTACATCATTCAATTGGAATGAACATCGCAACACCTTCACTGGAATTACATTACCTAATTCTATATTATGAAAACCAAGACCATCTTAGCTGGCATTACATCATTCAACTGGAGTAAATATTGCAACACCTTCGTTGGAATGATATGACGTGACTCTATAGAATGAAGACCAAGACCATTTTGGTTGTCATTACATCATTCAACTAGAGTAAAGACCACACACCTTCGCTGTAATTATATCACTTGACTATATTCAATGAAGACCACGACCATCCTGGCTCGCATTACGTCACTCGACTATACTGAAGACCACAGAACCTTCATAAGAAGTATAGCACCTGTCTCAATAAAATGAAGACCACCACCATCTTGGCAAGCATTAAATCATTCAATTGGAGAGAAGATTGCAACACCTTCACTGGAAATACATTACCTAAGTCTATATTATGAAGACCACGACCATCTTGGCAGACATTACATCGACCCATTTGGAGTGAAGATCACTGCACCTTCGCGGTTATTATATCATGTGACTCTATAGAATGAAGACCATAACCATCATGGTTGGCATTAAATCATTCAATTGTAGTGATGACCGCAACATCTTCACTGGAATTATGTCTCCTAATTCTATAGAATGAAGACTACGACCATCTCGGATGGCATTACATCATTCAATTGTAGTGATGACTGCAACGTCTTCACTGGAATTATGTCTCATAATTCTATAGAATGAAGACCACGACCATCTCGGATGGCATTACATCATTCCATTTGGACTAAGGACCACAGAACATTCATAGGAATCATAGCACCCGACTCTATAAAATGAAGACCACCACCATCTTGGCAAGCATTAAATCATTCAATTGGAATGAACATCGCAACACCTTCACTGGAATTACATTACCTAATTCTATATTATGAAAACCAAGACCATCTTGGCTGGCATTACATCATTCAACTGGAGTAAATATTGCAACACCTTCGCTGGAATGATATGACGTGACTCTATAGGATGAAGACCAAGACCATCTTGGTTGTCATTACATCATTCAACTGGAGTAAAGACCACACACCTTCCTGTAATTATATCGCCTGACTCTATACAATGATGACCACGACCATCCTGGCTCGCATTACGTCATTCGACTATAGTGAAGATCACAAAACCATCATAGGAATTATAGAACCTGACTCAATAAAATGAAAACCAGCACCATCTTGGCAAGCATTACATCATTCAATTGGAGTGAAGATTGCCACACCTTCACATGAAATACATTACCTAACACTATATTATGAAGACCACGACCATCTTAACAGACATTACATCTGACAACTGGAGTGACGATCACTGCAGCTTTGCGGTTATTATATCATGTGAGTCTATAGAATGAAGACCATAACCATCATGGTTGGCATTACATCATTCAACTGTAGTGATGACCAACACCTTCACTAGAATTATATCACCTAATTCTATAGAATGAAGACCACGACCATCATGGTTGGCATTACATCATTCAGCTGTAGTGATGACTGCAACACCTTCACTAGAATTATATCACCTAATTCTATAGAATGAAGACCACGACCATCATGGTTGGCATTAAATCATTCAATTGTAGTGATGACCACAACATCTTCACTGGAATTATGTCTCCTAATTCTATAGAATGACGACCACAACCATCTCGGATGGCATTACATCATTCCACTGGAGTAAGGACCACATAACATTCATAGGAATCATAGCACCTGACTCTATAAAATGAAGACCACCACCATCTTGGCAAGCATTACATCATTCAATTGGAATGAACATCGCAACACCTTCACTGGAATTACATTACCTAATTCTATCTTATGAAAACCAAGACCATCTTGGCGGCATTACATCATTCAACCGGAGTAAATATTGCAACACCTTCGCGGAATGATATGACGTGACTCTATAGAATGAAGACCAAGACCATTTTGGTTGTCATTACATCATTCAAATGGAGTAAAGACTGCAACACCTTCACTCGAATTATATCACCTAATTCTATAGAATGAAGACCACGACCATCATGGTTGGCATTAAATCATTCAATTGTAGTGATGACCGCAACATCTTCACTGGAATTATGTCTCCTAATTCTATAGAATGAAGACCACAACCATCTCGGATGGCATTACATCATTCCACTGGAGTAAGGACCACAGAACATTCATAGGAATCATAGCACCTGACTCTATAAAATGAAGACCACCACTATCTTGGCAAGCATTACATCATTCAATTGGAATGAACATCGCACATCTTCACTGGAAATACATTACCTAATTCTATTTTATGAAAACCAAGACCATCTTAGCTGGCATTACATCATTCCACTGGAGTAAATATTGCAACACCTTCGCTGGAATGATATGACGTGACTCTATAGGATGAAGACCAAGACCATTTTGGTTGTCATTACATCATTCAACTGGAGTAAAGACCACACACCTTCCTGTAATTATATCACCTGACTCTATACAATGATGACCACGACCATCCTGGCTCGCATTACGTCATTCGACTATAGTGAAGATCACAAAACCTTCATAGGAATTATAGCACCTGACTCAATAAAATGAAAACCAGCACCATCTTGGCAAGCATTACATCATTCAATTGGAGTGAAGATTGCCACACCTTCACATGAAATACATTACCTAACACTATATTATGAAGACCACGACCATCTTTGGCGGACATTACATCCGACAACTGGAGTGACGATCACTGCAGCTTTGCGGTTATTATATCATGTGAGTCTATAGAATGAAGACCATAACCATCATGGTTGGCATTACATCATTCAACTGTAGTGATGACCGCAACACCTTCACTAGAATTATATCACCTAATTCTATAGAATGAAGACCACGACCATCATGGTTGGCATTACATCATTCAACTGTAGTGATGACTGCAACACCTTCACTAGAATTATATCACCTAATTCTATAGAATGAAGACCACGACCATCATGGTTGGCATTAAATCATTCAATTGTAGTGATGACCACAACATTTTCACTGGAATTATGTCTCCTAATTCTATAGAATGACGACCACAACCATCTCGGATGGCATTACATCATTCCACTGGAGTAAGGACCACATAACATTCATAGGAATCATAGCACCTGACTCTATAAAATGAAGACCACCACCATCTTGGCAAGCATTACATCATTCAATTGGAATGAACATCGCAACACCTTCACTGGAATTACATTACCTAATTCTATCTTATGAAAACCAAGACCATCTTGGCTGGCATTACATCATTCAACCGGAGTAAATATTGCAACACCTTCGCCTGGAATGATATGACGTGACTCTATAGAATGAAGACCAAGACCATCTTGGTTGTCATTACATCATTCAAATGGAGTAAAGACCACACACCTTCGCTGTAATTATATCACCTGACTATATTCAATGAAGACCACGACCATCCTGGCTCGCATTACGACACTCGACTATACTGAAGACCACAGAACCTTCATAAGAAGTATAGCACCTTACTCAATAAAATGAAGACCACCACCATCTTGGTAAGAATTACATCATTCAATTGGAGTGAAGATTGTAACACCTTCACTGGAAATACATTACCTAAGTCTATATTATGAAGACCATGACCATCTTGACAGACATTACATCTGACCACTGGAGTGAAAATCACTGCACCTTCGCGGTTATTATATCATGTGACTCTATAGAATGAAGACCATAACCATCATGGTTGGCATTACATCATTCAACTGTAGTGATGACCGCAACATCTTCACTGGAATTATGTCTCCTAATTCTATAGAATGAAGACTACGACCATCTCGGATGGCATTACATCATTCAATTGTAGTGATGACCGCAACATCTTCACTGGAATTATGTCTCCTAATTCTATAGAATGAAGACCACGACCATCTCGGATGGCATTACATCATTCCGCTGGACTAAGGACCACAGAACATTCGTAGGAATCATAGCACCTGACTATATAAAATGAAGACCACCACCATATTGGCAAGCATTAAATCATTCAATTGGAATGAACATCGCAACACCTTCACTGGAATTACATTACCTAATTCTGTATTATGAAAACCAAGACCATCTTAGCTGGCATTACATCATTCCACTGGAGTAAATATTGTAACACCTTCGCTGGAATGATATGACGTGACTCTATAGAATGAAGACCAAGACCATCTTGGTTGTCATTACATCATTCAACTGGAGTAAAGACCACACACCTTCGCTGTAATTATGTCACCTGACTATATTCAATAAAGACCACGACCATCCTGGCTCGCATTACGTCACTCGATTATACTGAAGACCACAGAACCTTCATAAGAAGTATAGCACCTGACTTAATAAAATGAAGACCACCACCATCTTGGCAAGCATTACATCATTCAATTGGAGAGAAGATTGCAACACCTTCACTGGAAATACATTACCTAAGTCTATATTATGAAGACCACGACCATCTTGGCAGACATTACATCTGACCACTGGAGTGAAGATCACTGCACCTTCGCGGTTATTATATCATGTGACTCTATAGAATGAAGACCATAACCATCATGGTTGGCATTACATCATTCAACTGTAGTGATGACCACAACATCTTCACTGGAATTATGTCTCTTAATTCTATAGAATGAAGACTACGACCATCTCGGATGGCATTACATCATTCAATTGTAGTGATGACCGCAACATCTTCACTGGAATTATGTCTCCTAATTCTATAGAATGAAGACCACGACCATCTCGGATGGCATTACATCATTCCGCTGGACTAAGGACCACATAACATTCATAGGAATCATAGCACCTGACTCTATAAAATGAAGACCACCACCATCTTGGCAAGCATTAAATCATTCAATTGGAATGAACATCGCAACACCTTCTCTGGAATTACATTACCTAATTCTATATTATGAAAACCAAGACCATCTTGGCTGGCATTACATCATTCAACTGGAGTAAATATTGCAACACCTTCGCTGGAATGATATGACGAGACTCTATAGAATGAAGACCAAGACCATCTTGGTTGGCATTACATCATTTAGCTGTAGTGATGACTGCAATACCTTCACTCGAATTATATCACCTAATTCTATAGAATGAAGACCACGACCATCATGGTTGGCATTAAATCATTCAATTGTAGTGATGACCGCAACATCTTCACTGGAATTATGTCTCCTAATTCTATAGAATGAAGACTACGACCATCTCGGATGGCATTACATCATTCAATTGTAGTGATGACCGCAACATCTTCACTGGAATTATGTCTCCTAATTCTATAGAATGAAGACCACGACCATCTCGGATGGCATTACATCATTCCGCTGGACTAAGGACCACAGAACATTCATAGGATTCATAGCACCTGACTCTATAAAATGAAGACCACCATCTTGGCAAGCATTAAATCATTCAATTGGAATGAACATCGCAACACCTTCACTGGAATTACATTACCTAATTCTATATTATGAAAACCAAGACCATCTTGGCTGGCATTACATCATTCAACTGGAGTAAATATTGCAACACCTTCGCTGGAATGATATGACGTGACTCTATAGAATGAAGACCAAGACCATCTTGGTTGGCATTACATCATTCAACTGTAGTGATGATGCAACACCTTCACTCGAATTATATCACCTAATTCTATAGAATGAAGACCACGACCATCATGGTTGGCATTAAATCATTCAATTGTAGTGATGACCGCAACATCTTCTTTGGAATTATGTCTCCTAATTCTATAGAATGAAGACCACAACCATCTCGGATGGCATTACATCATTCCACTGGAGTAAGGACCACAGAACATTCATAGGATTCATAGCACCTGACTCTATAAAATGAAGACCACCACTATCTTGGCAAGCATTACATCATTCAATTGGAATGAACATCGCACATCTTCACTGGAAATACATTACCTAATTCTATTTTATGAAAACCAAGACCATCTTAGCTGGCATTACATCATTCCACTGGAGTAAATATTGCAACACCTTCGCTGGAATGATATGACGTGACTCTATAGGATGAAGACCAAGACCATTTTGGTTGTCATTACATCATTCAACTGGAGTAAAGACCACACACCTTCCTGTAATTATATCACCTGACTCTATACAATGATGACCACGACCATCCTGGCTCGCATTACGTCATTCGACTATAGTGAAGATCACAAAACCTTCATAGGAATTATAGCACCTGACTCAATAAAATGAAAACCAGCACCATCTTGGCAAGCATTACATCATTCAATTGGAGTGAAGATTGCAACACCTTCACATGAAATACATTACCTAACTCTATATTATGAAGACCACGACCATCTTAACAGACATTACATCTGACCACTGGAGTGACGATCACTGCACCTTTGCGGTTATTATATCATGTGACTCTATAGAATGAAGACCATAACCATCATGGTTGGCATTACATCATTCAATTGTAGTGATGACCACAACATCTTCACTGGAATTATGTCTCTTAATTCTATAGAATGAAGACTACGACCATCATGGTTGGAATTACATCATTCAACTGTAGTGATGACTGCAACACCTTCACTAGAATTATATCACCTAATTCTATAGAATGAAGACCACGACCATCATGGTTGGCATTAAATCATTCAATTGTAGTGATGACCACAACATCTTCACTGGAATTATGTCTCCTAATTCTATAGAATGACGACCACAACCATCTCGGATGGCATTACATCATTCCACTGGAGTAAGGACCACATAACATTCATAGGAATCATAGCACCTGACTCTATAAAATGAAGACCACCACCATCTTGGCAAGCATTACATCATTCAATTGGAATGAACATCGCAACACCTTCACTGGAATTACATTACCTAATTCTATCTTATGAAAACCAAGACCATCTTAGCTGGCATTACATCATTCAACCGGAGTAAATATTGCAACACCTTCGCTGGAATGATATGACGTGACTCTATAGAATGAAGACCAAGACCATCTTGGTTGTCATTACATCATTCAAATGGAGTAAAGACCACACACCTTCGCTGTAATTATATCACCTGACTATATTCAATGAAGACCACGACCATCCTGGCTCGCATTACGACACTCGACTATACTGAAGACCACAGAACCTTCATAAGAAGTATAGCACCTTACTCAATAAAATGAAGACCACCACCATCTTGGCAAGAATTACATCATTCAATTGGAGTGAAGATTGTAACACCTTCACTGGAAATACATTACCTAAGTCTATATTATGAAGACCACGACCATCTTGACAGACATTACATCTGACCACTGGAGTGAAAATCACTGCACCTTCGCGGTTATTATATCATGTGACTCTATAGAATGAAGACCATAACCATCATGGTTGGCATTACATCATTCAACTGTAGTGATGACCGCAACATCTTCACTGGAATATGTCTCCTAATTCTATAGAATGAAGACTACGACCATCTCGGATGGCATTACATCATTCAATTGTAGTGATGACCGCAACATCTTCACTGGAATTATGTCTCCTAATTCTATAGAATGAAGACCACGACCATCTCGGATGGCATTACATCATTCCGCTGGACTAAGGACCACAGAACATTCGTAGGAATCATAGCACCTGACTCTATAAAATGAAGACCACCACCATATTGGCAAGCATTAAATCATTCAATTGGAATGAACATCGCAACACCTTCACTGGAATTACATTACCTAATTCTATATTATGAAAACCAAGACCATCTTAGCTGGAATTACATCATTCCACTGGAGTAAATATTGTAACACCTTTGTTGGAATGATATGACGTGACTCTATAGAATGAAGACCAAGACCATCTTGGTTGTCATTACATCATTCAACTGGAGTAAAGACCACACACCTTCGCTGTAATTATATCACCTGACTATATTCAATAAAGACCACGACCATCCTGGCTCGCATTACGTCACTCGATTATACTGAAGACCACAGAACCTTCATAAGAAGTATAGCACCTGACTCAATAAAATGAAGACCACCACCATCTTGGCAAGCATTACTTCATTCAATTGGAGAGAAAATTGCAACACCTTCACTGGAAATACATTACCTAAGTCTATATTATGAAGACCACGACCATCTTGGCAGACATTACATCTGACCACTGGAGTGAAGATCACTGCACCTTCGCGGTTATTATATCATGTGACTCTATAGAATGAAGACCATAACCATCATGGTTGGCATTACATCATTCAACTGTAGTGATGACCACAACATCTTCACTGGAATTATGTCTCTTAATTCTATAGAATGAAGACTACGACCATCTCGGATGGCATTACATCATTCAATTGTAGTGATGACCGCAACATCTTCACTGGAATTATGTCTCCTAATTCTATAGAATGAAGACCACGACCATCTCGGATGGCATTACATCATTCCATTTGGACTAAGGACCACATAACATTCATAGGAATCATAGCACCGACTCTATAAAATGAAGACCACCACCATCTTGGCAAGCATTAAATCATTCAATTGGAATGAACATCGCAACACCTTCTCTGGAATTACATTACCTAATTCTATATTATGAAAACCAAGACCATCTTGGCTGGCATTACATCATTCAACTGGAGTAAATATTGCAACACCTTCGCTGGAATGATATGACGAGACTCTATAGAATGAAGACCAAGACCATCTTGGTTGGCATTACATCATTTAGCTGTAGTGATGACTGCAACACCTTCACTCGAATTATATCACCTAATTCTATAGAATGAAGACCACGACCATCATGGTTGGCATTAAATCATTCAATTGTAGTGATGACCGCAACATCTTCACCAGAATTATGTCTCCTAATTCTATAGAATGAAGACTACGACCATCTCGGATGGCATTACATCATTCAATTGTAGTGATGACCGCAACATCTTCACTTTGGAATTATGTCTCCTAATTCTATAGAATGAAGACCACGACCATCTCGGATGGCATTACATCATTCATTTGGACTAAGGACCACGAGAACATTCATAGGATTCATAGCACCTGACTCTATAAAATGAAGACCACCATCTTGGCAAGCAATAAATCATTCAATTGGAATGAACATTGCAACACCTTCACTGGAATTACATTACCTAATTCTATATTATGAAAACCAAGACCATCTTGGCTGGCATTACATCATTCAACTGGAGAAATATTGCAACACCTTCGTTATTGGAATGATATGACGTGACTCTATAGAATGAAGACCAAGACCATCTTGGTTGGCATTACATCATTCAACTGTAGTGATGATGCAACACCTTCACTCGAATTATATCACCTAATTCTATAGAATGAAGACCACGACCATCATGGTTGGCATTAAATCATTCAATTGTAGTGATGACCGCAACATCTTCACTGGAATTATGTCTCCTAATTCTATAGAATGAAGACCACAACCATCTCGGATGGCATTACATCATTCCACTGGAGTAAGGACCACAGAACATTCATAGGAATCATAGCACCTGACTCTATAGAATGAAGACCACCACCATCTTGGAAAGCATTACATCATTCAATTGGAATGAACATCGCAACACCTTCGCTGGAATTACATTACCTAATTCTATATTATGAAAACCAAGACCATCTTAGCTGGCATTACATCATTCAACTGGAGTAAATATTGCAACACCTTCACTGGAATGATATGACGTGACTCTATAGAATGAAGACCAAGACCATCTTGGTTGTCATTACATCATTCAAATGGAGTAAAGACCACACACCTTCGCTGTAATTATATCACCTGACTATATTCAATGAAGACCACGACCATCCTTTCTCGCATTACGTCACTCGACTATACTGAAGACCACAGAACCATCATAAGAAGTATAGCACCTGACTCAATAAAATGAAGACCACCACCATCTTGGCAAGCATTACATCATTCAATTGGAGAGAAGATTGCAACACCTTCACTGGAAATACATTACCTAAGTCTATATTATGAAGACCACGACCATCTTGGCAGACATTACATCTGACCCCTGGAGTGACGATCACTGCACCTTTGCGGTTATTATATCATGTGACTCTATAGAATGAAGACCATAACCATCATGGTTGGCATTACATCATTCAATTTGTAGTGATGACCGCAACACCTTCACTAGAATTATATCACCTAATTCTATAGAATGAAGACCACGACCATCATGGTTGGCATTACATCATTCAGCTGTAGTGATGACTGCAACACCTTCACTAGAATTATATCACCTAATTCTATAGAATGAAGACCACGACCATCATGGTTGGCATTAAATCATTCAATTGTAGTGATGACCACAACATCTTCACTGGAATTATGTCTCCTAATTCTATAGAATGACGACCACAACCATCTCGGATGGCATTACATCATTCCACTTTGGAGTAAGGACCACATAACATTCATAGGAATCATAGCACCTGACTCTATAAAATGAAGACCACCACCATCTTGGCTAGCATTACATCATTCAATTGGAATGAACATCGCAACACCTTCACTGGAATTACATTACCTAATTCTATATTATGAAAACCAAGACCATCTTAGCTGGCATTACATCATTCAACTGGAGTAAATATTGCAACACCTTCGCTGGAATGATATGACGTGACTTTATAGAATGAAGACCAAGACCATTTTGGTTGTCATTACATCATTCAACTAGAGTAAAGACCACACACCTTCGCTGTAATTATATCACTTGACTATATTCAATGAAGACCACGACCATCCTGGCTCGCATTACGTCACTCGACTATACTGAAGACCGCAGAACCTTCATAAGAAGTATAGCACCTGACTCAATAAAATGAAGACCACCACCACCTTGGCAAGCATTACATCATTCAATTGGAGAGAAGATTGCAACACCTTCACTGGAAATACATTACCTAAGTCTATATTATGAAGACCACGACCATCTTGGCAGACATTACATCTGACCCCTGGAGTGACGATCACTGCACCTTTGCGGTTATTATATCATGTGACTCTATAGAATGAAGACCATAACCATCATGGTTGGCATTACATCATTCAGCTGTAGTGATGACCGCAACACCTTCACTAGAATTATATCACCTAATTCTATAGAATGAAGACCACGACCATCATGGTTGGCATTACATCATTCAGTTGTAGTGATGACCGCAACATCTTCACTGGAAATATGTCTCCTAATTCTATAGAATGAAGACTACGACCATCTCGGATGGCATTACATCATTCAATTGTAGTGATGACCGCAACGTCTTCACTGGAATTATGTCTCATAATTCTATAGAATGAAGACCACGACCATCTCGGATGGCATTACATCATTCCGCTGGACTAAAGACCACAGAACATTCATAGGAATCATAGCACCCGACTCTATAAAATGAAGACCACCACCATCTTGGCAAGCATTAAATCATTCAATTGGAATGAACATCGCAACACCTTCACTGGAATTACATTACCTAATTCTATATTATGAAAACCAAGACCATCTTGGCTGGCATTACATCATTCAACTGGAGTAAATATTGCAACACCTTCGCTGGAATGATATGACGTGACTCTATAGGATGAAGACCAAGACCATCTTGGTTGTCATTACATCATTCAACTGGAGTAAAGACCACACACCTTCCTGTAATTATATCACCTGACTCTATACAATGATGACCACGACCATCCTGGCTCGCATTACGTCATTCGACTATAGTGAAGATCACAAAACCTTCATAGGAATTATAGCACCTGACTCAATAAAATGAAAACCAGCACCATCTTGGCAAGCATTACATCATTCAATTGGAGTGAAGATTGCAACACCTTCACATGAAATACATTACCTAACTCTATATTATGAAGACCACGACAATCTTAACAGACATTACATCTGACCACTGGAGTGACGATCACTGCACCTTTGCGGTTATTATATCATGTGACTCTATAGAATGAAGACCATAACCATCATGGTTGGTATTACATCATTCAACTGTAGTGATGACCGCAACACCTTCACTAGAATTATATCACCTAATTCTATAGAATGAAGACCACGACCATCATGGTTGGCATTACTTCATTCAACTGTAGTGATGACTGCAACACCTTCACTAGAATTATATCACCTAATTCTATAGAATGAAGACCACGACCATCAGGGTTTGCATTAAATCATTCAATTGTAGTGATGACCGCAACATCTTCACTGGAATTATGTCTCCTAATTCTATAGAATGAAGACCACGACCATCTCGGATGGCATTACATCATTCCGCTGGACTAAGGACCACAGAACATTCATAGGAATCATAGCACCTGACTCTATAAAATGAAGACCACCACCATCTTGGCAAGCATTAAATCATTCAATTGGAATGAACATCGCAACACCTTCACTGGAATTACATTACCTAAGTCTATATTATGAAAACCAAGACCATCTTGGCTGGCATTACATCTGACCACTGGAGTAAATATTGCTGCACCTTCGCGGTTATTATATCATGTGACTCTATAGAATGAAGACCATAACCATCATGGTTGGCATTAAATCATTCAATTGTAGTGATGACCGCAACATCTTCACTCGAATTATATCTCCTAATTCTATAGAATGAAGACCACGACCATCATGGTTGGCATTACATCATTCAATTGTAGTGATGACCGCAACATCTTCACTGGAATTATGTCTCCTAATTCTATAGAATGAAGACCACAACCATCTCGGATGGCATTACATCATTCCGCTGGACTAAGGACCACAGAACATTCATAGGAATCATAGCACCCGACTCTATAAAATGAAGACCACCACTATCTTGGCAAGCATTAAATCATTCAATTGGAATGAACATCGCAACACCTTCACTGGAATTACATTACCTAATTCTATATTATGAAAACCAAGACCATCTTGGCTGGTATTACATCATTCAACTGGAGTAAATATTGCAACACCTTCGCTAGAATGATATGACGTGACTCTATAGGATGAAGACCAAGACCATCTTGGTTGTCATTACATCATTCAACTGGAGTAAAGACCACACACCTTCCTGTAATTATATCACCTGACTCTATACAATGATGACCACGACCATCCTGGCTCGCATTACGTCATTCGACTATAGTGAAGATCACAAAACCTTCATAGGAATTATAGCACCTGACTCAATAAAATGAAAACCAGCACCATCTTGGCAAGCATTACATCATTCAATTGGAGTGAAGATTGCAACACCTTCACATGAAATACCTTACCTAACTCTATATTATGAAGACCACGACAATCTCAACAGACATTACATCTGACAACTGGAGTGACGATCACTGCACCTTTGCGGTTATTATATCATGTGACTCTATAGAATGAAGACCATAACCATCATGGTTGGCATTACATCATTCAACTGTAGTGATGACCGCAACACCTTCACTAGAATTATATCACCTAATTCTATAGAATGAAGACCACGACCATCATGGTTGGCATTACATCATTCAACTGTAGTGATGACTGCAACACCTTCACTAGAATTATATCACCTAATTCTATAGAATGAAGACCACAACCATCAGGGTTGGCATTAAATCATTCAATTGTAGTGATGACCGCAACATCTTCACTGGAATTATGTCTCCTAATTCTATAGAATGAAGACCACGACCATCTCGGATGGCATTACATCATTCCACTGGAGTAAGGACCACAGAACATTCATAGGAATCATAGCACCTGACTCTATAAAATGAAGACCACCACCATCTTGGCAAGCATTACATCATTCAATTGGAATGAACATCGCAACACCTTCACTGGAATTACATTACCTAATTCTATATTATGAAATCCAAGACCATCTTAACTGGCATTACATCATTCAACTGGAGTAAATATTGCAACACCTTCGCTGGAATGATATGACGTGACTCTATAGAATGAAGACCAAGACCATCTTGGTTGTCATTACATCATTCAACTGGAGTAAAGACCACACACCTTCGCTGTAATTATATCACCTGACTCTATTCAATGAAGACCACGACCATCCTGGCTCGCATTACGTCATTCGACTATACTGAAGACCACAGAACCTTCATAGAAAGTATAGCACCTGACTCAATAAAATGAAGACCACCACCATCTTGGCAAGCATTACATCATTCAATTGGAGAGAAGATTGCAACACCTTCACTGGAAATACATCACCTAAGTCTATATTATGAAGACCACGACCATCTTGGCAGACATTACATCTGACCACTGGAGTGAAGATCACTGCACCTTCGCGGTTATTATATCATGTGACTCTATAGAATGAAGACTATAACCATCATGGTTGGCATTACATCATTCAACTGTAGTGATGACCGCAACACCTTCACTAGAATTATATCACCTGATTCTACAGAATGAAGACCACGACCATCATGGTTGGCATTACATCATTCAACTGTACTGATGAACGCAGCATCTTCACTAGAATTATGTATCCTAATTCTATAGAATGAAGACCACGACCATCTCGGATGGCATTACATCATTCTACTGGAGTAAAGACCACAGAACATTCATAGGAATCATAGCACCTGACTCTATAAAATGAAGACCACCACCATCTTGGCAGGCATTACATCATTCCATTGGAATGAACATCGCAACACCTTCATTGGAAATACATTACCTAACTCTATATTATGAAGACCACGACCATCTTGGAAGACATTACATCTGACCACTGGAGTGAAGATCACAGCACCTTCGCGGTTATTATATCATGTGACTCTATAGAATGAAGACCATAACCCTCATGGTTTGTATTACATCATTCAACTGTAGTGATGACCGCAACACCTTCACTAGAATTATATCACCTAATTCTATAGAATGAAGACCACGCCCATCATGGTTGGCATTACATCATTCAACTGTAGTGATGACCGCAACATCTTCACTGGAATTGTGTCTCCTAATTCTATAGAATGAAGACCACGACCATCTCGGATGGCATTACATCATTCCACTGGAGTAAAGACCATAGAACATTCATAGGAATCATAGCACCTAACTCGATAAAATGAAGACCACCACCATCTTGGCAAGCATTACATCATTCAATTGGAATGAACATCGCAACACCTTCACTTTGGAATTACATTACCTAATTCTATATTATGAAAACCAAGACTATCTTGGTTGGCATTACATCATTCAACTGGAGTAAATATCGCAACACCTTCGCTAGAATGATATGACGTGACTCTATAGAATGAAGACCAAGACCATCTTGGTTGGCATTACATCATTCAACTGAAGTAAAGACCACACACCTTCGCTGTAATTATATCACCTGACTCTTTTCAATGAAGACTACGACCATCCTGGCTCGCATTACCTCATTCGACTATAGTGAAGACCACAGAACCTTCATAAGAAGTATAGCACCCGACTCAATAAAATGAAGACCACCACCATCTTGGCAAGCATTACATCATTCAATTGGAGTGAAGATTGCAACACCTTCACTGGAAATACATTACCTAACTCATTTAATTTAAATTCAAAATCTAATTTTGACTTAATTAAATAATTTCCATCTAATAGAAATTATCCCAGAGTTATTATCAATTTAAATATCTCGATTCCAAATTGAATATTTAATACTTTCTTAATACACCCTTAGATTGAAGAGACAATCGACATAGTGTGACCCTATAGGCCTTCATATATTGACACTAATCCAATTAAGGTCCATACGGAACTCCTAGACAGCATCGTAGGATGAACTCAATATATGAAGTACGTTTACATGATCGAGCAAACATAACCTTTATGTGAGATGATAAATTCCTTTCATTCGCGACACACTCGATCAAGCGTAGGATTTGCCATGTGTCTATACAAATGGCTTGATCACTTTATCTCATCTATATTAGTCGACAACTAGATATTATATGGCCAATGCTTTGGTCGACCTAATATGATGCTCTCTCTCCAATGGAGGAATGAATAGAATGAAGACCAAGACCATCTTGGTTGGCATTACATCCATAGGAATTATAGCACCTGACTCAATAAAATGAAGACCACCACCATCTTGGCAAGCATTACATCATTCAATTGGAGTGAAGATCGCAACACCTTCACTAGAATTACATTACCTAGCTCTATATTATGAAGACCACGACTATCTTGGCTGACATTAGATCGACCCTTTGGAGTGAAGATCATCGCACCTTCACTGTTATTATATCATGTGACTTTATAGAATGAAGACCACGATCATCATGGTTGGCATTACATCATTGAACTGTAGTGAAGACCGCAACATCTTCACTGGAATTATATCTCCTAATTCTATAGAATAAAGACCACGACCATCTCGGCTGGCATTACATCATTCCACTGTAGTAAAGATTGCAACACGTTAGCTGGAATTATATGACGTGACTCTATAGAATGAAGACCAAGACCATATTGGATGGCATTACATCATTCAGCTGTAGTGAAGACCAAACACCTTCACTGTAATTATATCACCTCACTCTATACAATGAAGACCACGACCATCCTGGCCTGCATTACGTCATTCGACTATAGTGAAGACCACAGAAACTTCATAGGAATTATAGCACTTGACTCAATAAAATGAAGACCACCACCATCTTGGCAAGCATTACATCATTTAATTGGAGTGAAGATCGCAACACCTTCACTAGAATTACATTACCTAGCTCTATATTATGAAGACCACGACTATCTTGGCTGACATTAGATCGAACCACTGGAGTGAAGATCACCGCACCTTCACTGTTATTATATCATGTGACTTTATAGAATGAAGACCACGATCATCATGGTTGGCATTACATCATTGAACTGTAGTGAAGACCGCAACATCTTCACTGGAATTATATCTCCTAATTCTATAGAATAAAGACCACGACCATCTCGGCTGGCATTACATCATTCCACTGTAGTAAAGATTGCAACACGTTCGCTGGAATTATATGACGTGACTCTATAGAATGAAGACCAATACCATATTGGATGGCATTACATCATTCAGCTGTAGTGAAGACCACACACATTCACTGTATTTATATCCCTCACTCTATACAATGAAGACCACGACCATCCTGGCCCGCATTACGTCATTCGACTATAGTGAAGACCACAGAAACTTCATAGGAATTATAGCACTTGACTCAATAAAATGAAGACCACCACCATCTTGGCAAGCATTACATCATTTAATTGGAGTGAAGATCGCAACACCTTCACTAGAATTACATTACCTAGCTCTATATTATGAAGACCACGACTATCTTGGCTGACATTAGATCGACCCTGGAGTGAAGATCACCGCACCTTCACTGTTATTATATCATGTGACTTTATAGAATGAAGACCACGATCATCATGGTTGGCATTACATCATTGAACTGTAGTGAAGACCGCAACATCTTCATTGGAATTATATCTCCTAATTCTATAGAATAAAGACCACGACCATCTCGGCTGGCATTACATCATTCCACTGGAGTAAAGATTGCAACACCTTCGCTGGAATTATATGACGTGACTCTATAGAATGAAGACCAAGACCATCTTGGTTGGCATTACATCATTCAATTGGAGTAAAGACCACACACATTATCTGTATTTATATCCCCTCACTCTATACAATGAAGACCACGACCATCCTGGCTCGCATTACGTCATTCGACTATAGTGAAGACCAAACAAACTTCATAGGAATTATAGCACCTGACTCAATAAAATGAAGACCACCACCATCTTGGCAAGCATTACATCATTCAATTGGAGTGAAGATCGCAACACCTTCACTAGAATTACATTACCTAGCTCTATATTATGAAGACCACGACTATCTTGGCTGACATTAGATCTGACCACTGGAGTGAAGATCACCGCACCTTCATTGTTATTATATCATGTGACTTTATAGAATGAAGACCACGATCATCATGGTTGGCATTACATCATTGAACTGTAGTGAAGACCGCAACATCTTCACTGGAATTATATCTCCTAATTCTATAGAATAAAGACCACGACCATCTCGGCTGGCATTACATCATTCCACTGTAGTAAAGATTGCAACACGTTCGCTGGAATTATATGACGTGACTCTATAGAATGAAGACCAATACCATATTGGATGGCATTACATCATTCAGCTGTAGTGAAGACCAAACACCTTCACTGTAATTATATCACCTCACTCTATACAATGAAGACCACGACCATCCTGGCCTGCATTACGTCATTCGACTATAGTGAAGACCACAGAAACTTCATAGGAATTATAGCACTTGACTCAATAAAATGAAGACCACCACCATCTTGGCAAGCATTACATCATTCAATTGGAGTGAAGATCGCAACACCTTCACTAGAATTACATTACCTAGCTCTATATTATGAAGACCACGACTATCTTGGCTGACATTAGATCTGACCACTGGAGTGAAGATCACCGCACCTTCACTGTTATTATATCATGTGACTTTATAGAATGAAGACCACGATCATCATGGTTGGCATTACATCATTGAACTGTAGTGAAGACCGCAACATCTTCACTGGAATTATATCTCCTAATTCTATAGAATAAAGACCACGACCATCTCGGCTGGCATTACATCATTCCCTTTGGAGTAAAGATTGCAACACCTTCGCTGGAATTATATGACGTGACTCTATAGAATGAAGACCAAGACCATCTTGGTTGGCATTACATCATTCAATTGGAGTAAAGACCACACACATTATTTGTATTTATATCCCCTCACTCTATACAATGAAGACCACGACCATCCTTGGCTCGCATTACGTCATTCGACTATAGGGAAGACCAAACAAACTTCATAGGAATTATAGCTCTTGACTCAATAAAATGAAGACCACCACCATCTTGGCAAGCATTACATCATTCAATTGGAGTGAAGATCGCAACACCTTCACTAGAATTACATTACCTAGCTCTATATTATGAAGACCACGACTATCTTGGCTGACATTAGATCTGACCACTGGAGTGAAGATCACCGCACCTTCACTGTTATTATATCATGTGACTTTATAGAATGAAGACCACGATCATCATGGTTGGCATTACATCATTGAACTATAGTGAAGACCGCAACATCTTCACTGGAATTATATCTCCTAATTCTATAGAATAAAGACCACGACCATCTCGGCTGGCATTACATCATTCCACTGGAGTAAAGATTGCAACACCTTTGGAATTATATGACGTGACTCTATAGAATGAAGACCAAGACCATCTTGGTTGGCATTACATCATTCAATTGGAGTAAAGACCACACACATTCGCTGTATTTATATCCCCTCACTCTATACAATGAAGACCACGACCATCCTGGCTCGCATTACGTCATTCGACTATAGTGAAGACCAAACAAACTTCATAGGAATTATAGCACCTGACTCAATAAAATGAAGACCACCACCATCTTGGCAAGCATTACATCATTCAATTGGAGTGAAGATCGCAACACCTTCACTAGAATTACATTACCTAGCTCTATATTATGAAGACCACGACTATCTTGGCTGACATTAGATCGACCCACTGGAGTGAAGATCACCGCACCTTCACTGTTATTATATCATGTGACTTTATAGAATGAAGACCACGATCATCATGGTTGGCATTACATCATTGAACTGTAGTGAAGACCGCAACATCTTCATTGGAATTATATCTCCTAATTCTATAGAATAAAGACCACGACCATCTCGGCTGGCATTACATCATTCCACTGGAGTAAAGATTGCAACACCTTCGCTGGAATTATATGACGTGACTCTATAGAATGAAGACCAAGACCATCTTGGTTGGCATTACATCATTCAATTGGAGTAAAGACCACACATTATTTGTATTTATATCCCCTCACTCTATACAATGAAGACCACGACCATCTGGCTCGCATTACGTCATTCGACTATAGGGAAGACCAAACAAACTTCATAGGAATTATATCTCTTGACTCAATAAAATGAAGACCACCACCATCTTGGCAAGCATTACATCATTCAATTGGAGTGAAGATCGCAACACCTTCACTAGAATTACATTACCTAGCTCTATATTATGAAGACCACGACTATCTTGGCTGACATTAGATCGACCCATTGGAGTGAAGATCACCGCACCTTCACTGTTATTATATCATGTGACTTTATAGAATGAAGACCACGATCATCATGGTTGGCATTACATCATTGAACTATAGTGAAGACCGCAACATCTTCACTGGAATTATATCTCCTAATTCTATAGAATAAAGACCACGACCATCTCGGCTGGCATTACATCATTCCACTGGAGTAAAGATTGCAACACCTTCGCTGGAATTATATGACGTGACTCTATATAGAATGAAGACCAAGACCATCTTGGTTGGCATTACATCATTCAATTGGAGTAAAGACCACACACATTCGCTGTATTTATATCCCCTCACTCTATACAATGAAGACCACGACCATCCTGGCTCGCATTACGTCATTCGACTATAGTGAAGACCAAACAAACTTCATAGGAATTATAGCACCTGACTCAATAAAATGAAGACCACCACCATCTTGGCAAGCATTACATCATTCAATTGGAGTGAAGATCGCAACACCTTCACTAGAATTACATTACCTAGCTCTATATTATGAAGACCACGACTATCTTGGCTGACATTAGATCGACCCTTTGGAGTGAAGAACCATCTCATTACATCATTGGCATTACATCATTCCCGGAATTGGAGTAAAGAATTGCAACACCTTGGATTGGAATTCACCTGTAGTGAAGA